>JASTWL010000647.1:0-42500 GCA_035220575.1 Temnothorax rugatulus | reverse complement strand
GGGGGTCCGGGAGGGGGGGGTCACCGTTCGGCCGAGGGGGTCCGCGAGGGGGGGTTTGCGTTTTCGGCGCGGAGTATTACAAAGGCTATTACGGGCGCCGTTCGGCTGCTGGAATTTTATCGGTGAATGTAAACAAAATAGGGAGTCAGTTGCGAGACACATATCTGCAATGATCCCACGCTTCTAGAACTTGCGAGCCGCTATTCGGTTACGGCGTTTACGTTTTCGACGCGCCGATGGTCCGACGACTGTTTAAAGATAAAATGGCCGAGGTAAACAATTGATAAAATTTGTCTCCGATGACGATTCAACCGTTGCGGAGTCCTTTTCATGTTTTTTTCTAGGAAGAGCCGCTGCCGATTACGATTTAACCGTCGCGGTGGAGGGTATTCGGTTACGGCGCGGCATATCACAAAAAACGAGCGCCGATGTCCGGCTGCTGGAATGTATAAACAAAATATGTCCAACGGTAATTATACAAACGCATAGCATCCATTGTCGCCAAGATGATTATAAATCCACATCTTGCGGATCAGTCTTCGGCTAGCTTTCGCAACGCGAACGTTTTAGACTCGAGAGAAAAAGTTTTCTTTGTGTCAAGTGGGTGGTAATATAAAGAAAAAAGTTTTTTTCGTAACAGTGAGTATATGAAAGAAAAGAAATATGGAGATAGACAATAATTTCGACGAGGATCGCGCGTTAACGGACGACAGTGATTACGTCAGCGATGAAGACAACGATCACAAAGAAGTCGTCGATAAAATAGTGACGCGTTCGGAAATCATGGCACTGAACTTACGTACGAAACAGTGCGTGATATATTTTTATTACTCAACGGGTGGTGCACTTGCACTATGTGCTTCATGCATGATTGATCTATCGGACCTTGATATCGGGCACATGTACGCTGTCCGAAAACACTTCGTTGACTTACGCGTTACGGAGCATTACCGCGCCTGTTCAAACTGTCGTGGTGTATTGTACATGATATTTCCATGTAATATATGCCCGATTTGCACACAATAAGAAAACATTATCGCGGCTCTTAGAAGAACATGCTCGGGGGCTGAAGTTCTTTTGTGTCAAGTGGACGGTATAAAGAAAACATTTTTTCAAAAAAAACAGTGAACAAAATAAATGGAAATGGACAATAATTTCGAGGCAATAATGGATGCAGATTCATCCGACGAGGATCGTCCGATGTCGCCGGACAGCAATTATAACAGTGACGAAGACGGCAACCATAAACAAGTTGTCAAGAAAACAGTGTCACGTCCCGAATTTTTAGCGTTAGATGGACGTACGAAGTGTTGCGCCATTTATTTTTATTATGTATACGGTTCGTATAACCTGTGTGTTTCGTGTATGATCGCTTCACCAGACACTGGTGAGCACATATGTACTTTCCGAAAACACGTAACCGAGCTGTACGACGTAATAAGAGGTCGATTTTGCGGAAATTGCAATACTCCATTGTATCAAGTAATGTCGTGCAACATGTGTCCGATTTGCATGAAGTGAAGAAAAAAAACATTATCGCGAGTGGGACATTAACGTGAGCAACATGGTGTGGATAACTGAAGAAGAGAACTCTGTAGAGTCTCCAAAATCTGATGATGATGTAATAAACGATGTCGCCAATGTTCTGCGTGAAGAAGATCGAGGAGTGAAATTGACGGATGTGATATCACCGGTGCAGTTTCTTCGCGATCGCGAACTAGGTATACGCGGAACCGGTCGACGCATCGTTAGACAAGGAGTCGTTATCGATTACAATAATTTTCCTTATGAATGGAATTCTAACGCGAGACGGAAATTGTATCGGAGGCTGCGGGACGAGGTAAAAGAACGTGAAGCTAGTGATGATTCTGGACTTTTCGTTAAACCTGACTTTGATTATCAGGAGTATCGCTATTGGGCGACTGAAGTTATTACTGAGATGCACTTGCTCAGTAAGACTATGCTCATTCAAATTCGCACAGGCATTGGGAAGTGCGTCGAATTGGTGGTGATGGACAACCTGAACACACAAAGTACAATTTTACGTATCTGTAATAAGATAATAGGTCCCAATCATGAATTGATTCAAAGAACTCTTGACCGTGAACTTAAGGATTTTGATGATCGGCAATTTGGTGTTCCCTTCTACAGTCTTTATAATCTTATGTTTAAACATTATTCCGTTTTGTATTTCATTCGACGTTGTCCAGCGTGTGATCGAGTCACGTGCAAGTGCCCCATCGAAGAATGTGACGTGATCTAAAAAATAGTGTGAAAAAGACAATATTAAAAAAAAACATGGAACATCCCGATGAAACGGAACGCGACCTGCTGGAACGATCCAACCAAATCGCTACTTTGGGCGAATATTTTGCATGGGCACAGCGATGCGAGGAATTTATTGAGCAGCTCGAAGAAGGCTGTCGTTCCAAACGTCCGCGTCTCTCAATCGGAAACAGACAATCTTTAGTGGCGAGAATCGCGCGACTCGAAGGTGCGAAGACTCTATTACAGAGACGGTTCGTACATATCGGTGGTGAGTACGCGGCGGGCACTAGTAGTGACGATAACGCGAAAAGTCTCGTTTGGCGAGAGATCGATACCGCGTTCGAAAAACGTGTATTGACCGGTGCGGTGATAAATACCAATCACATCGAACAGCGACAATTTCTCGAAGATGCTACAGACATCGTGCTCGATCATGTGTGGAACGTCATGCAAAGACACGCAAGTGTAAAGATAAACACTGTGTTCAACGGTGAGTTCGTGACGGGTATCAAACGTGCGAACAAAAGTGTCAACACGAGAAACTGCGAACTCTTTCGTTCGTCCGATCGGTCCGATCTGCGCGAGTGGTACGAGCGACACGTTATCGAGCCTACTTTATCGTCCCTCGAAGAGTTTCAGGAACGCAACAGCGGGTGGGCGTTGTCGCGTATACTCAATTTGACAGTGAACGTAAACAAGTACAATCCTATGCGCGCGGGATGTTACCTGAAATTACCGCGAGAAATTATGTTGAAGAAAGCGGTGATCAATCTATGGACAAATGCGTGCTTCGCGTGGTCAGTGGTGGCTGCTCTACATCCAGCCGAAAGAAATTCAGAACGGGAATCCTCGTACCCTCTGTGACGTGACATTGTCGCGTCTACCTCCCAGGCGGTAGCTCGGCCGAGGGGAAGGTCGGGGATGGCGCCTCGACACGAGTAGGGGAGGGCTAATAGCGCTAATAATCGTTCTTTTCTGTAAGCTAGATGTAAGTGCGACAGGTGGTACCGGAGCGTGGGATCAACGAAGGAGATCTGTAACGACTTTCATGTCGCGACGAGGGAAGGACGGACGCTTGGGGAGCGCTAGGCGAAGTGGTTGGCCGACGGGCGGACCGCTGGGGCCCACCGCCGCGGAGGCGCAGGGAATGTCTCGCCCAGCACATCTAAGCCCGCCGCAGCAGAGATATAGAGGGGTACGGCACCGCTACTGCAGAGCGGGTGCACGACCCAGACGCCTCCCCCCGACGGTACCAAGGGCACCGAGCAGCATAGCCGTGGCCTGGCCAGCCCGGCTGATCCTGAAGTGGGCCCGCAGTCGAACAGCCGATTGAAATTACCGCGGGCAGGCAGCGGATTGAGCGGTGCCGCGAGCGGAGCGGCACGCGCCACATTACGGCAGGGCGGAAAATTGCGAGCTTGAGGCGCATGCGCGGGGGCCCAGCGTGGTCCCGCCGGGCCGGTCACTCGTCACTGTCGAATCAGCCGCAGCCGAGGAGCCACCCCCGGAAAAGTGTCCCGACGCAGCCGAGCAACAGCGAGCAACCTTGTAAGATCTCCACTCCGGCGCTACCACGGTAATTAGAGCTCGATCTCGGTCCGAATAATTGTCGCGCGTGATTGTCGATTAGAGTACCGTTGGGTCGATCAGGTTACATCCTGCACGTGGCTACCGGCTCCCGCTGTTGCGAGTGCCGGTGAGATTACTCCTGCATTCCAGCGGAGTGCGTGATCGCGAAGCGGCCGAGATCGAGCCCGGAAAAGTCTCATAAAGCCCTCCTCGGAAGCTCGCGCGGCCGGCAGTCAAATCGTGTGCGTGTGCAATTGCGTGTTCGTGAACGGAGACGTATCGTGTGCGTGTGCAATTGCGTGTTCGTGAACGGAGACGTATCGTGTGCGTGTGAAATTGCGTATTCGTGAATCGAGGCGTGCCGTATGCGTTATACGGTATTGCGTGCGTGTCGTGGAAAGCCGTGTACGTTGTCGCGGACGTGTTGGTCGCGTATATCGTCGCGGATGTATCGTGCTATCGTGAACTATCGGACATTCTGTCGCGTACGTGGCGAGTGTCGCGGAATATTGGGCGCGTTAGGGGCGCGTTTCGGCAGAGGTATTGCGCCGCGCTCCTAGGGAGCCTCGCGGATATATTGCGTCGTCTCCGTGCGGGCAAATATCGTCGCGTTCGCTCAGCGGGGAGTTTCGCGGCCATACGGCCGGAATAATTCGGTATCGTTGTGGTGATTGAGGCATTGCGTTGCCTGTTCGCGGTCACGATCTTGTGAATTCCGCCGTATATTCGTGTATGTGTCCTCGCGGACCGATTGCCGGGTACTTCGCCTTATGTATTGCGGGATGATACCCTCGGTCTTGCGAATTCTCGTTTGTTGCGTGATTACCGTAGCCTATTTCGTTTGCGACACATAACTCTCGTTCGTTCGTGTTTGGTTTCGTTATGAAATATATTATATTCTTTACCGTTTTGTCTACCGGGTTCTGTTTCGTTCATGAAATATGTTCTATTCTTTATCGTTTCGTTTACCGGGTTCTGTTTCGTTTATGAAATATATTATATTCTTTATCTTATTATTTGCTGTGTGCTGATTGCGCTACGCTCCTCCCTCACCTCCCTCGCCAAAGAAACTGACACCCTGAGTTAGCGTTGGGTAATCGCGTATGGGATTGAGCTATCGAAACGTGGTGCGCGTAATCGCACCTGGCGCCCATTAGAATATTTCGTCGGGAAATTGCTTTCGCGGATACCGGGGAGCTACCGTCTTTACAGGCAATTTGCGGCAACGCCCCTTCGGCTGGCGAGACCGAAGGAAAACGGGTCGCAAAATTTTGACGCCCAACGTGAGATCGCGCCCAACGCGATCTCGCTTAAGCAAACGAAGAATATTAATTACGGGGAATTGTGAGGAATCGGCGTGCGCAATAATTATGGAATTATTTTCTCTGTGTACTGTGTAAATCCCCTCTATCGTTTTGTCTACCGTATATGTAAATTGTGCGTTATATTCGGCTCTGGAATGTCGGTGCCACGAGCATTGCGCGACCTTGATCGTTGAGTTCGCTCTGTTTGGTTTGCCTGCTGGTATTGTTCGGAGGCCGTGCGTGTTTCGTTCGCCTCTCTTGCCGAATTCCTGCGTATTTACCGCGATCGGGATGTTGTCGTTTTCGGCTCTAGCGTGAGGGGCCGAATATTATGGTAGTTTACGTCTTGGTTTCGCAGCACGAGAGGAAGCTGCCTTTGGTAGTTTTATAGGCGCGCAACGAGTACTAGCGTATTTATTTGATCCGGTTAGCGTCCCACCCCATTGGATGAATTTCGTGCGGGTGAACAGGGGAATGCACCGATTCACCGGTACCTTGCGTCGCCTGCACACCGTGTATTTACCGGGTGTCGTACAATAACGGGCGATTTTCGATTACGATTTATATTCGAGGCTTGCACCCTCTGGATTTCTCCTGTTTCTTTCGGTCGCTTTGATAGCTGGGTTAGATTGTCTCGAAGAGTTAGTTAGCGCCCCGATTATACAAATATTTAGGGGGCCTCAGGGGCGGATTACCGGTTACATACGGGGTGGCGATTGAGCAAGTGGCCTCTGCGCGTGGCGGTTGCCGATATTGTCGTGACTGGCTCGCGATATTCGCGTTATCGTTGTCGATCCTCCCGCGATTGACTGGGGTGAGCCCTAAATAGAGATACCGATTTTTCTCTGCGCGTGCTACCGTGTGGGTCGCCTTGTCGCCTGGCTGTTCGCGCGGTGGGCTGCGAGGGTCCGCGAAGGGATGCGGAGGGACGCTCCGACGTATTGCTGGATCGCTAAGCTTAGCGCGGACGAGGCCCGCCGACATTTAGAGGGTAGGGGCCTCAGTACCGACGGCATACTTCCGGTTTTGCGCACGCGACTACTTAAGTTCGAGCTCGCGAGACTCCCGGGAATGGACCCGTTAGCCCGAACCGGGGACGAGCCCGCGGCAGACGACGGATTGCTGTCCGAGCAGGCGGATGCGGTCGCGGGGGCGGAGGAGCTACTCGCGAGTTTAGGAATGACGCGAACGCCGCCTCGTGGGGACTCGGATCCGCGGGCGGCGGAGACTCTCGCAGGGGTGGACGCGCGGGGCGCGCGAGCCCGGTCAGCGGTGGAGCCACCGCGTTCGGCATATGAGCTGCCCCGCTCGGAGCCTGACGCGCGTCATCGGGCGTTTGAGCCGTTGCGGTCGTCCTATGAGCCTAAGGGCCGAGGGATAAGCTACGATCCGGCGAGGGGAGGGGCGGAGGAGCCGAGCTACCCTTTCCCGTCCCTGCAAGCCGAGCCGGGGCCACTCGCGGCGGACAGACGGCCCACGCGGGGGTCCGCTTCCGAGGCGTACAACCTCATGCGGAAGTGGAACCTCCATTTTTCGGGGAAGCGGGGTAACGACGCGGAGGCTTTCCTTTTGCGGATCAAGGAGGCTCGCGCTATTATCCCAGTCGATGACGCGGATTTGTTTAAATGTTTACCACTTTTTTTTGTCGGACGTGGCGTTGTATTGGGTACGGCTCGAGGCGGGGAACTGGCGTAGCTGGGACGATTTCGAGCGGGCGTGGAGAGCGCGGTTCGGCGACCCCGACTACCAATATATGCTCCGGAAGGAGGTCCTGCGGAGGACTCAGGGGGAGCACGAGGCCGCCGCGGACTATCTGACGTGCCTACGCGCGTTGTTCGGTAGAATGAGCCCTCCCTGGAGTTTATCGGAGCAGTTAACGTTCGCTCACAGAAACCTGTTACCGCGCTTGCAAGCCGCGATCCGTCGACAGGAGTTTCGTGATTACCACGAATTAGAGGATCTGGCTACGCGGGTAGAGCGCAGTTTACTCGCGGATAAGTACTACCGACCCCCGTTACCGCCGGAACAGTCCATCTTTCCCGATTTGGCGTACCACGCGCCGAAGGGAAGACCGAAAACCCCAGTTACGATCGCCGCCGGGGAGGCCGTGGGCCGTAAGAACGGGAATAAGAAGAAAGCCGCGAGGGCTGCCGCGGGCGCGGCTGCCGCTGCCGTCTCCGCGAATCCGGCAGTTGCGAGTGCCGCGGCGGGGATCGGTGTGGGAGATGCGAACATGCAGTGTTGGAACTGCGAAAGGTTAGGGCATCGCGCGCGCGATTGTAAGGAGCCGCGACAGACCCATTGTTACCGGTGTGGTAAGCGCGGGTTCACCACGAGGACTTGCCCGACCTGTTCGGGAAACGCGGAGGGGAGCGCGTAGGACGGGTCTCTACGGCCCCGAGTTCCGGAACCGAGACCCGACCTGTGAATTCCGATGCGGGAGGACTCCCGCACTCGTTCGTTACCTTCGAACCTGACGAGTTACCGCCCCTCAGATATCTCAGAATTCGTATAGGCGGACATTCCATATTGGCACTCGTAGATTCAGGATCGAGCCGCACTTTGATCGGCCGTGAGGGAATACGGATCGCGGAAAGCCTAGGCGTGTCGACTACGTGCGGGACGGGGGCGCGCATTCGGATGGCGAACGGGCAGATAACCGCGATTCGAGGCGATGTCTCTCTGCCGATGCGTCTAAAGGGGAGAGGTCACGAAATGACCGTCGGGATATTGCCGGATTTAGCGGTTCCGTGTATCGTTGGCATGGACTTTTTGACGAAATTCGGCATCGCGCTCGACTTTGCTAAGGCCAAATGGTACTTCGCGGACAGGCCGCGTGATCGCTACCGTTTCGATAGAGAAAAGGCGTCTTCGGTTTGTGGACTAGTACAGCTAACACCAGGTCAAAGCGATAGGCTAGATTTTTTTTTACGGACGCTGCCAACCCCAGCGGAAGACCCGGGGACGACCGACCTGACCGAACATAAGATCGACGTAGAGGGTCACGCGCCGATTAAACAGCGTTGCTATTTAGTGTCGCCCAAAGTTCAAGAAGCCATCCGCGCGGATGTAAATAAGATGTTGAAAGCCGGAATTATCGAGCCCTCGTCGAGCCAGTGGTCGAACCCGATAGTTATGGAGAAAAAACCGAACGGTAAATATCGGTTTTGTATAGATTTTCGCGGCGTTAACGAGATTTCAAAGAAAGACGCGTATCCGATACCGAATATGGAAGGTATCACGAACAAATTACGCAAGGCAAAGTATATATCGACCATTGACTTGAGTCAAGCCTACTTTCAGATACCGCTAGCTAAAGAGAGTCGGGAAATCACCGCTTTTAGTGTCCCCGGGATGGGACTATTCCAGTTTCGTAGAATGCCATACGGTCTGCATAACGCGCCGGCCACTTTCCAGAGGTTGCTCGACTCGATTATAGGCCCCGAAATGGAGCCATTCGCGTTTAACTACTTAGACGACATCATTATCGCGACCGAGACATTTGAAGAGCACATGACGTGGTTAAAGCGCGTGTTAGACAAAATAGCGGCAGCGGGCTTAACAATAAACCGCGAAAAGTGCGAGTTTTGTCGACCACAGGTACGGTACTTGGGATTTATCGTCGGACAGGGGGGCCTAGCAACCGATACCGAGAAAATACAACCGATCTTGAAATACCAGGCTCCGCGAAACCTGAGACAGTTGCGCAGATTTTTGGGAATGTCCTCGTGGTACCGTCGATTTATACCGCAATTTGCCACACTTAGCGAACCATTAACCCGCCTTTTAAAGAAAAACAGGCGCTGGGAGTGGGGGGTTGAGCAGTCTCGCGCCTTCGATCGCATTCGAGAACACCTTACGTCCGCCCCAATTCTCGCGTGTCCAAACTTCGAGGAGCCTTTCGTGCTGCAGACCGACGCGAGTTCGGTGGGGCTGGGAGCCGTGTTAACGCAGAGACTGGAGGGCGAAGAGCGAGTAATCGCCTACGCGAGTCGCGTGCTAACCGACCCCGAGAGGAAGTATTCGGTTACCGAGCAGGAATGTTTGGCCGTGGTGTGGGCCATCCAAAAATTCCGGCCCTACTTAGAGGGATATAAGTTCACAGTCGTTACCGATCACAGCAGTTTGCGGTGGTTGCATAACTTAAAGAACCCTACGGGGAGATTGGCCCGTTGGGCACTCGAGTTGCTGGAATATGACTACACCGTCGAATATCGAAAGGGAGCCCTGCACCACGTGCCGGACGCGCTGTCGCGGATGTACGAGGGGGAGGCGGGCGAGACCGTAAGCGTGAGCGTCGCGGTAGAGGTCCCAGAGTGTGAGGATACGTCGGACGCTTGGTACCGGAAACGATTTAACGAGGTGGCTACCGATCCCAAACGATTCGCGCATTGGAGGATAGTAGAGGGGCAATTATACTTTTTGCGGCCGAAGCCGGTGATTTCGGATATCGTGGAGGACCTCGATCGGTGGAAGTTGGTTTTGCCGCGGGAACTTCGGGCGGAAGCCCTTCGCGAGTCACACGACGCACCTCACGCCGGCCACCTGTGGATTGAGAAAACGTACCAGCGTGTCGCCGTTTCATATTATTGGCCAAACCTGTTTCGGGACGTGGCGAAATATGTCAGGACGTGCGACATGTGCCAGCGAACAAAGGTTGAGCAGGCGAGCCCAGCGGGCTGGATGGGGCGTCGCGCGGTGGAAGGGCCGTGGACCGCGATCGCCGCGGATATCGTCGAGCCGTTGCCCCGTAGCAAGGCGGGGTACCAATACCTCTTGGTCATCCAAGACCTTTTCACTAAGTGGGTGGAAATCCGGGCGTTGCGGGCGGCCACGGGGCCAAAGATAAAAGAGGCACTCGAGGATCTGATCATATCGCGATGGGGCACACCGAAAACCCTCCTGACGGATAACGGTACCGAATTCATAAACAAGGTCATGAAGGGCTTCGCGGAGGAAAACGGGATAACACACGTGACGGTACCCCCCTACCACCCTCAAGCGAACCCCGTGGAAAGGGTGAATAGGGTCTTGAAAACCATGATCGTTGCCTTCATCGAGAAGGATCATCGCGAGTGGGATAGGCACTTGCTGCGGTTCCGTTTCGCGTACAACACGGCGAGCCACTCTTCGTTAGGTACCTCCCCAGCATTTTTGAATTTTGGACGCGAATTGATACCGCCCGATGCGCTGCGCGACCGTCGCGAGAACGCTACCGAGGCGGAAGCGAGAGACCCGGCGGAATGGTCGCGGCGAATGGCGGAGATGACCGCCATTAGGGAGTGGGTGGCGGAAAACCTGGAGCAGGCAAACCAACAGCAGGCCGCGAAATATAATTTACGCAGGCGGCCACGCAGGTTTCGTGTCGGCGAGTTAGTGTTGAGGCGACAGCATGTCTTGTCGTCTGCGGCACAGAACATTGCGGGAAAGTTGGCGCCGAAGTTCCAGGGACCGTTTACGATCAAGCGAGTGATCTCTCCGGTCATTTACGAGCTTGCGCGGCCGGACGGATCACCTGGGAAAATACATGTTCAGGACCTAAAACCTTACTACCTTCCTGACCCCGGATAATAGGGTTCTTTTTTTTCTCTCCCTGCGTGTGTCTTTTTTTTCCCTTTTTCTGTGCGATTCCTTTTTTTGTGTACTAGTTACCGGTGTTTTGTTTGTTTGTCCCAGTTGCCGGTTCCCGGGTACTTGTAAGAACGACCGATAAAGGTTGATTAAAGAACGTTTGGCTGTGTTGTTTCTAACACCCCCATCCTCCCGCTCGCGGGAGAGTACTCGCTTCGCGGGCGGAAACGCCACCCGACGGGAATCTCTCGGATGACGCTCGTGCTATTCGGTTGGAAATTGGTATCGGGAATCCGGGATGAATGCGGAAGGGGACGGGTTGTGGGAGCTTCCCGAGCTGATTGAGGGCAAAACTCGAGTCCTCGGTAGTGATGGCATGGCGGCGTTGGCCGGTGCCGGAGTGGTGGTCGCTGTTGTCGGGGCCAAATTCCCCTCGGCACTCGTCTGGGAGGGGGGAGTTGTGACGTGACATTGTCGCGTCTACCTCCCAGGCGGTAGCTCGGCCGAGGGGAAGGTCGGGGATGGCGCCTCGACACGAGTAGGGAAGGGCTAATAGCGCTAATAATCGTTCTTTTCTGTAAGCTAGATGTAAGTGCGACAGGTGGTGCCGGAGCGTGGGATCAACGAAGGAGATCTGTAACGACTTTCATGTCGCGACGAGGGAAGGACGGACGCTTGGGGAGCGCTAGGCGAAGTGAATGGCCGACGGGCGGACCGCTGGGGCCCACCGCCGCGGAGGCGCAGGGAATGTCTCGCCCAGCACATCTAAGCCCGCCGCAGCAGAGATATAGAGGGGTACGGCACCGCTACTGCAGAGCGGGTGCACGACCCAGACGCCTTCCCCCGACGGTACCAAGGGCACCGAGCAGCATAGCCGTGGCCTGGCCAGCCCGGCTGATCCTGAAGTGGGCCCACAGTCGAACAGCCGATTGAAATTACCGCGGGCAGGCAGCGGATTGAGCGGTGCCGCGAGCGGAGCGGCACGCGCCACATTACGGCAGGGCGGAAAATTGCGAGCTTGAGGCGCATGCGCGGGGGCCCAGCGTGGTTCCGCCGGGCCGGTCACTCGTCACTGTCGAATCAGCCGCAGCCGAGGAGCCACCCCCGGAAAAGTGTCCCGACGCAGCCGAGCAACAGCGAGCAACCTTGTAAGATCTCCACTCCGGCGCTACCACGGTAATTAGAGCTCGATCTCGGTCCGAATAATTGTCGCGCGTGATTGTCGATTAGAGTACCGTTGGGTCGATCAGGTTACATCCTGCACGTGGCTACCGGCTCCCGCTGTTGCGAGTGCCGGTGAGATTACTCCTGCATTCCAGCGGAGTGCGTGATCGCGAAGCGGCCGAGATCGAGCCCGGAAAAGTCTCATAAAGCCCTCCTCGGAAGCTCGCGCGGCCGGCAGTCAAATCGTGTGCGTGTGCAATTGCGTGTTCGTGAACGGAGACGTATCGTGTGCGTGTGCAATTGCGTGTTCGTGAACGGAGACGTATCGTGTGCGTGTGAAATTGCGTATTCGTGAATCGAGGCGTGCCGTATGCGTTATACGGTATTGCGTGCGTGTCGTGGAAAGCCGTGTACGTTGTCGCGGACGTGTTGGTCGCGTATATCGTCGCGGATGTATCGTGCTATCGTGAACTATCGGACATTCTGTCGCGTACGTGGCGAGTGTCGCGGAATATTGGGCGCGTTAGGGGCGCGTTTCGGCAGAGGTATTGCGCCGCGCTCCTAGGGAGCCTCGCGGATATATTGCGTCGTCTCCGTGCGGGCAAATATCGTCGCGTTCGCTCAGCGGGGAGTTTCGCGGCCATACGGCCGGAATAATTCGGTATCGTTGTGGTGATTGAGGCATTGCGTTGCCTGTTCGCGGTCACGATCTTGTGAATTCCGCCGTATATTCGTGTATGTGTCCTCGCGGACCGATTGCCGGGTACTTCGCCTTATGTATTGCGGGACGATACCCTCGGTCTTGCGAATTCTCGTTTGTTGCGTGATTACCGTAGCCTATTTCGTTTGCGACACATAACTCTCGTTCGTTCGTGTTTGGTTTCGTTATGAAATATATTATATTCTTTACCGTTTTGTCTACCGGGTTCTGTTTCGTTCATGAAATATGTTCTATTCTTTATCGTTTCGTTTACCGGGTTCTGTTTCGTTTATGAAATATATTATATTCTTTATCTTATTATTTGCTGTGTGCTGATTGCGCTACGCTCCTCCCTCACCTCCCTCGCCAAAGAAACTGACACCCTGAGTTAGCGTTGGGTAATCGCGTATGGGATTGAGCTATCGAAACGTGATGCGCGTAATCGCACCTGGCGCCCATTAGAATATTTCGTCGGGAAATTGCTTTCGCGGATACCGGGGAGCTACCGTCTTTACAGGCAATTTGCGGCAACGCCCCTTCGGCTGGCGAGACCGAAGGAAAACGGGTCGCACCTCATTACGCAACAGTATTAAATTTACAAGACATTGAGTTTCCAATGACTTTGAAACAAATTAAACGGTTCGAACGACTCAACGACATCTCGATAAACGTATATACTGTCGAGGGAGAGAAGACGCCAAACGTTCTTCCGATACAGTTCACTGACCGGAAGATGGACAAACACGTAAATCTGCTGTACGTGCAGGACCCGCGAGACGACAACGTGGGACATTTCGCGTGGATAAAAAATCTATCCCGCCTCTTGAGCTCGCAATTGAGCATCCACCATAGTCGGAAATACTTTTGCGATCGGTGAGTACCTATACTCCTTTTAATAAAATTATAAAATATATTATTTTTTAATATAAAAAAAATTTACAAAAATTGTGTTTTTCTTTTTTGCAGATGTTTACACTATTTCTACACGAGCGAGAAATTGGAATCCCACACCGTCGACTGCCGAGAGATAAACAACTGTGCAATCCGACTACCGAGCGAGGACGACAAGTGGCTGAGTTTCAAGAATCACAGCAGGAAGGAACGACTTCCATATGTCGTGTACGCCGACCTGGAATGTACCCTCGAGAAGACGGAAGCGGATTCGACAACGCCCACGTTCAGGTTTCAACGTCATCGGGTATTTAGCATAGGATACTACGTGCGGTGCTCGTACGACGACTCGTTATCAATGTATCGGTTTCGTCGCGATAAGGATTGCGTCGCGTGGTTCGCCGAGGAACTAAGACGTTTAGCACACGGCGTAAAGGCTATTCTGTCCGATAATGTACCCATGGCGGATTTCACGCGAGACGAGTGGGAAAAGTTTAACAGCGCAACGCACTGTCACGTGTGCGAAAAACCGTTCGAGCCAGACGATGTGCGAGTACGCGATCATTGTCACTTGACCGGTCGATACAGAGGTCCCGCGCATTCCAACTGTAATCTAAATTATAAAGATTCGCATTGCATTCCAATAATTTTTCACAATCTATCGGGCTATGACGCACATTTTATTATCGCGGAGATAGCTACAGCGTACGAAGGACACGTAGACTTACTTCCAATCACGAAAGAAAAATACATCTCGTTCACTAAACACGTAAAAGATACCGCCGAAAGATCAGATTCGTGAAGCGACATGAAATTAAGATTCATCGACTCGTACAAGTTTCTGAGTAGCAGCCTCGATAAATTGGCATCCTTCCTCGATAAGGATAAATTGAAAATTATACGTTCCAAATTTTCCGCGTTATCCGACGACGATTTTGATCTTTTGACCCGAAAGGGTGTCTTTCCGTACGAATACGTGGACAGCATCGAAAAGTTGGAGGACACGTGTTTACCATCGCGCGACTCATTTTACAGTTCCTTGACCGGTGACACCGTATCCGAGAGCGATTACGAGCACGCCGCGAACGTCTGGCGACGGTTCTCCGTTCGAACCTTGGGCGAGTACAGCGATTTATATCTCAAAACTGATGTCTTGTTATTGGCCGACGTTTTTGAAAATTTCCGCGACAGTTGTATCGCGAGTTACGGACTCGATCCGACATATTATTACACTCTACCGGGTTTTACGTGGGACGCTATGTTGAAGTATACGCGTATCAATTTCGAACTGCTCACCGACATTGACATGATTATGTTCATCGAACGCGGTATACGCGGTGGCCTGAGTCAATGTTCCGGCAGATACGCGCAGGCCAATAACAAGTACATGCAGTCGTACGATCAATCGAAACCGTCATCGTACCTGATGTACTTCGATGTAAACAATTTGTACGGCTGGGCGATGTGTCAGCCACTGCTCTACGCAGATTTTCGATGGGTCGAAGACGTCTCGAATTTCGAGTTCAGCGCGATCGCTTTGGATTCGCCCACGGGTTACATTCTCGAAGTCGATCTAGAGTATCCGCAGAATAAACACGACGCGCACGTCGACCTACCGTTCTGCCCTACGCGCGATAAGCCGCCCGGCAAACGGCAGGACAAACTTCTCGCCACGCTGTACGATAAGAAGCGTTACGTCATACACTACCGCAACCTACAGCAGTGCACGCACCACGGCCTTCGCGTCACAAAGATACATCGCGTATTGCAATTCGCTCAATCTCCATGGCTTCGCGCTTACATCGAACTCAATACAAAATTTAGAACACAGGCAAAAAACGATTTCGAGAAAAATTTGTATAAATTGATGAACAACGCGGTTTTCGGGAAAACAATGGAGAACGTTCGAAATCACGTCGACGTAAAATTATTAACAAAGTGGAACGGTAAATACGGCGCGGAGGCACTGATCTCGAAACCGAACTTTCACAGCAGGAGCGTTTTTTTCGGAAAATCTGATAGCCGTTGAACTGCGAAAACTCGAAGTTAAATTTGACAAACCTATTTACGTTGGCATGTGCATTCTCGACGTATCGAAAGTCTGTTTGTACGAATTTCATCACGAGTACATGTCTCCCCTGTACGGCGACATGTGTAGAATTATGTACACCGATACGGACAGTCTGATATATCACGTAGTGTGCGAGGATGTGTATGAGAACGTGAAACGCGATATCGCTAGATTCGACATGAGCGATTACGCGATCGACAACGCGTACGGTATAAAGCTCGCGAACAAGAAGGTGCCGGGCTTGATGAAGGACGAGAATAACGGCGCGATCATGACCGAATTCGTCGGACTCAGGGCGAAGATGTATGCGTTGAGAGTGGATGGTAAAAAAGAATGTAAAAAAGCGAAAGGTGTGAAGAGCAACGTCGTAGCGCGTACTATAACGTTCGAGGATTACACGAGGTGTTTGAACGATGAGATCGAAATGACGCGGCAGCAGGCTTGCATAAGGTCCGACCTACACCAGGTGTACACCGTGTCCGAAACAAAAATCGCTCTGAGTCCGTACGACGATAAGCGATACATTATACCCGATTCGACCGATACGTTACCGTGGGGACATTACCGAATACGTATGTATGTATGTATGTGTAATAGTATAACGTATGTATGTCGTATATGTATGTATGTATGTAACGTAATATATATATATATATATATATATATATATATATATATATATATAATGTAGTAGTAGTATAACGTATGTATGTAGTATAACGTAACGTATTGTGCGTATATTATATTACAGTATTAATAAAGGAAAGGATATTAATAAAGATATTGCACATGTATGTATTTCATATTTTTTACGTACTTTATGTGTATTTCATATTTAAAACACTTTACATGTATTACATATCGCATATTTTTATGTTATGAATAAAATACAGTTTGCACAAATTAAATAACATTGTCCTTGGATATCCATGAATTGTGCGATCCATCGAATCCCAGCCACTTAACGTAAACCTCGTCGCCCCTCCTGCGCAGTACTTTCTCCACGAGATACACGTCCGGATAAGTCGCGCGATGCAACTCGTGCTCGTAGAACGCCCCAGCGACGGATTTTCCACGATAGTCCTCGAGTAGATAGGTTACGGGATTGGTACGCTGTACTTAGCGATCTTAAACACCTCGGTGGTCCAATTCGGCGTGTAACCCTTCTCGAAAATTGTTTTGTACTTGCTAACGCGCACCGAGTCGCCCGCTTTGAATTTTGCCGGACCCGCGATTTTTATCGCGCTGTATACGGTAGCCAAGAGTCTTTCGGCGATCGCGGGGGTAACGTCGACGGGTCGCATGCCGATCGTTCGATGCTTGCGCGCGTTGTAATCCGACACGAGTCGCGGCAAGGCGTCGACCCACTTGTAATTTCCGTTGAGCGTAAACATCTTCCACATGTCGTTCTTGAGCGTGCGATTGAATCGCTCGACGACCGACGCCTTCATCACCGAATACGTGGAATAATGATTGATGCCGTGTTTTCTCACGATACGTTGCACATCGGTGTTGTAAAATTCCTTCCCCATATCGGTTTGTAGGTTACTAGGGCACCTCCCGCTGCGTCGAATGATCTCAGCGATAGCGTCAGCTGTCTCGCTGCCGCCTTTACCCTTGAGCGGCACGGCCCACGCGTACTTGCTCAACACATCGATGACGGTAAGTATGTAGTGGTAGCCTCCGTTGAAACGTGAGTACGGACGCATCTCGACTGATATCAGCTTGCCACAGGTCGTCGTACCCTCGCACTATGACGTGTCTGCGAGGAAAATTTCTTCTCGCCGGAGCGTGCAGTTCGTCCACCAACCGCCGCTTTTCGATATTTTTACGTACATCGGATTTTAACGGTCTCATGTTTCGTTGTCGCCGTTTCTGCTTCTAGTGCATCGTTCGTAGCAGTTTCTGAACAGTTCATAACCGCTTCTGAACAGTTCGTAACCGCTTCTGAGCCATTCGTGAACCGTTCGACAGTAGTCCGACAGCCGTTCACTCATCGTCGTCGTCGTCGTCGTCGTCGACGTTCTTTAGCCGTTTGAAGCCTTTCCTGTCTCCGCGTAGTTCGCAGCTGTTTCTAAACCGCTCGTAATCGTTTCTGAGCTGTTTTTGAACCGTTCGACAACCGTCCGACAACCGTTCTTGAACCGTAAGACAGCCGTCCGACAATCGTTCTCGAATCGTTCGTTGCTGTTCGTAGCTGTCGTTAATCAACCGTTGCCTCTCTTCACTCGTCGCCTTTCGATAGTCTTTTCTGCTGAATCGTTTATCCATTGATGTTCGTTGTCGCGTCTGATTCAACGGTAGTCGAATGGCGAAGCTCGTTTACCGCAGCCTGTAACGCTCGCACGTCCTTCTCGAACGCGGTAAGCTTCTCGTCTGACTCTTTCCGTTGATCCGTCAAACTTTTAACGCTCCGATCCACGTATAGTTTGTTAACCGCGTCGCCGTCAGTCTCAGGTTGCGCTACGCGACGAATCTTGCGCGACCTTGCGTCAAAGTCCGTAGCGGTGCGACACAGAGCTTTTTCGCGCACGAAATTTCTCAGTAAACCGCTCCACTGATGGTACGAAATGGAGTTTGTCGCGTCTCCGTTGTGCTCGAACAATCCAAATTTGTTGATCGGCATTTCGACGCTGACTGAACGGATCGCCGTTGCACCGTTTTAATTTATAATAAGCCCGTCTTCGCGAAGTTCCTCGATGATCGACATGATCTCGTTGTCGTGCGCATTGTTGCCAGCTTGACGCGAAGCGTCGAGCAATCGGAAACGATCCACCAGCTCGTTGGGATCGTCCCAGTGCACGTAGTCTATCTCATTGCCGGTTAGCGTCATCGCGCGAGGCATGGATAATCCTTTTCCAGATTTTTTCTTCCTGGATGGGGCAGCGGGAGGGAACAACGATCCGATTATCCGCACATACTTGTGTCCCCTGTTGCTCAGCACTTGATCATGTGCATCGTGATTGCGTTTATGCGCGCTCGTCGCCAACAGGATGCTCTTGTATTTTTGCATGTCGTCCTCCGTGTAGAAGTCGTCGTCGGGTTTTTTCTTGAAGATCAACTCGTAAATACCGGGTGTTCCAACGTAATGTACGCCGTCGATAATTATGTTATCCGCGTTGTCCACGTTAAAACGTTTGTTGCCGAGCATCATTCCATCGTTGTCGAAATAAACGCCGTACACGGTGTCTATCTTTCGATCGTCGCTCAAAACAGCTTCGATGTACTTTTTGCTCAACGGGCCCACGTAATTTGGCGCCATTTCTTCAAACGTTTTTCGACCCTCCGCTGTCTCCAACTGCTCTCGAATGGACGTTTCGAGATTACTCTTGTTCGCGCTTTCGAAAACATCATCGTTCGCGAGTGATTCGAACATCGTAGGCTGCAAGGTTCGCGACGTCGCGGACGGTGTAGAGGTTATCGGTGTAGAGGTTACCGGTGGTTCATTCGGTGGAGCGACTTTCGATCGTTTCGATTTAAGAAATTTACGCGGCATCGGTCCGAAACCATCCGACCAAAAGCTTAATCGTTTCCTTTTTCTCTTCGGTGTAGCATCCCCTTCCTCGAGGACGCTTTCCGGCTTCTCCTTCTTCACCGCGATCAAGCTCGAGTTGTCGGCGATCTTTTTCAGCGGTTCGACGAGAGGCTTGAAGTGCGTGTCCAGCTCAATGCCCTTCTCGATCTTACCGGTCTTCAAAGCGCGAAGTTTCTTGCGAATCGAATCGCTCGTTTTCGCAATCTCTTTCACGATCTTCTCGCGTTCGCGAATATTCTCGCTCCCGTCGATCGCGGCCATCGCGGGAAAACAAAGCGGAGCATCGATCTCTGTAATGCTAACGTTTCACCTTCGACGAGGTATCGGCGACGACTGACCGCTTTTGCGGTATCGCGAACACGTTAAATCCTTTTCTGTATCGACCGTTCGAAAGCGCGCTGTCCTTGTCTATCACTACGAATCCGTACTTTTGTTGCCAACAATCGTGGCACAACGAGCAAAATTCATCGTACGGCATGTCGGTATTCACGTGATCGTTGTACACGTGTTTCAAATTGGTACCATCCTGTTTGAACAGGATCAGCAGATTCGCGTTGTCGCGTATCAGATGTTTAGGTATTCTCGCGTACGTCTGACAGAGATAGAAGGAGTCAACGCTCGAGTGCCTGCCCATTGAGAAATACTCTCTCACAGCGTCTTGCTTATCGCACGCTACGTCATCAAAGACGAAGATCGAGTTTGGACGCGCGTCGCTCGGTGGAATGACGTCACTGTTATTGGAGAACGTAAAGTAGCCGATTTCGTCGATCGATGCCAATAAATTCTCCAGATATCGGTATTTCGGCTGTTGCAGCGATTTCGAGTACACGTACACGTTTTTGAAACGTACACCGTGCGGACTTTCCAGCAAGCTAATCAGAACGTTGGTTTTACCGCAATTCGAGGGTCCGCAAATGATCGCGCGTATAGTAGCCGGCAGCATCGTACCGTGCCTGCGTTTCTCCGCGTTGCCCGCCATCGACCGTGATCTGTCGTCGCAATTCGTCACGCGAATCGCCAACGGTTGTCGCACGAATCGCATTTTTTTCCACACTGCCGACTCTCTGGCTGACTCGAACGCCTATTTATAGACGAGCGGAACCGCGAATCGCTCAGTAGCAAAAATGTTCGTCCTACTGTCGAGACCTTCCGATATTCGCGACTTGAGCGCGGAACAGCTGCAATTTGTGTCGAAAGCCGTTCTGTTGCAAACGTGCGGCGATCACGTCCACTACGTGTGGGACAAGCTTCCGGAACATATAAGGGCGGATTTGGAGGTTCAGACATATCGTCGTTGTTACGAGCATTACAATCAACCGTGGCAGCGAACGCACGTCGACGGTCCCGCGCCATTGATAAAGAATTGCGGCGAATGTCTACGAAAAAAATTTGTGGAGGGCTCTTAAATCGCGCGATAAACGCACTTCCGTTCGAATTACACATTCCCGGCTATCAATTTTGCGGTCCGGGAACTCGATTGCGAGAACGATTGGCGAGAGGCGATCAAGGTCGGCTAATCCATTGGACGCGGCGTGTCGCGAGCACGACATAGCCTATTCGCGTAACAGCGATCTCGCCGAGAGACACGCGGCGGACGAGATACTCGCAGCGGGAGCGCGAAAACGCATTACCGCGAGAGATTCGACTCTCGGAGAGAGAGCTGCCGCTACAGCCGTCTGGGCGGCCATGAAGGCTAAGACGAAGCTCGGAATGGGTTTGAAAACGAAGAAAACGAAAACGAGGAAAAAGCTGACGAAAAAACGGATACTTCCGACGGCGAAACGAGGCGGCGTATTGCCGATTCTACCGCTGTTGGGAGTTCTCGGCTCTCTGGCCGGCGGAGCGGCGGGCGTCGTAAAGGCCGTGAACGATAACAAAGCCGCGCGGCGTCAGCTGGAAGAGATGCAACGTCACAATCGCGCCGTGGAAGGTCGTGGACTTTATCTCGCTCCGTACAAATATGGACGAGGGCTGTATCTCGGCCCGCACAAACGCGGGCAAGGAGTAGCGTCGAAAATAAATAAAAAAAAAGAAACGTCAAAAAGACGTTAAATATGCCCGCGGGTATTACGACCAACGTACAATTGAATCGACTGGCAAGGCGTATGCGCGTACCGTTCTTCAGAGGTGTTTTCATGCGTGATTCGTTACCGATCGGCGGTGTACGTCGAAACGAGAGCGGTATCGTGAATTTGGACGACGAAGCGGGTCCCGGTACTCATTGGGTAGCGTACGCGAAGAGGGGAGATCGAGTCATATATTTCGACAGTTTCGGCAATCTTCGACCGCCGAAGGAATTGACGCGATATTTCGGACCGAGCGTGACGAAGATTGAGTACAATCGCGCGTCTTATCAGCGATACGATCAGAGCATCTGTGGACAATTGTGCCTGCGATTTCTCCGGACGATCGACGCTAATTTAAAGTCTAACGGTGCGTCGCGGTGACTCAGTATTCGTTAACGGTTTCCGCCGACATGTCTGTAACGTTCACGCTGACCGGGAAGAGCAGCATCCTCGCGGAGCACTATTTTCCCGCCGTGGATCTGAGCGACGGTGAGCGACGAGCTCGGTCTGACGTGTTTTGAGACTTATCACACGATTTCGAACCTGAATTCTTCGAACAATAAATTTTATTTCGACGAGGACGACACGGAAATTACGATTCCCGAGGGATCGTACGAGATACGGGCCATAAATGAGTTTTTGAAACGCGAAATTTCACGGAAACGTCCGCGACGCGTGGTTCGTTCCAACGATGATCGTACGTCGGTCGCGAATATCGCGCGAGAGGAGACCGCTCGCGCGAACGGCTACCAAGACGAGGCCGCGGAATACCCGATAACGCTCCGCGCAAATTACAATACGATGAAGAGCGAGATCAAGTGCGCTTTCAGAGTGAACTTTAACAAACCGAACAACGTTGGATCGCTGCTGGGATTCTCGTCGAAGCGTATATTGCAGCCGGGGCAGTGGCACGAATCGGACTCACCGATTAATATTATCAACGTAAACATTATCCGCGTGGAGTGTAACGTGACCGCGGGTGCGTGCAGCAACGGCAAACGCGTTCACACGATACACGAATTTTCACCGAGCGTACCACCGGGATATAAGATATCGGAAACGCCGGCGCAGATCATTTACCTGCCGATCATCGCGCGGAGCATTACGGATCTAACGATACGCGTCGTGGATCAAGACGGACGATTGCTCGATTTTCGAGGAGAAGAGATCACCGTCAGATTGCACGTACGACGGCAGCAGCGATAACGCGCGACGTATGAGATGTTAGTGTTGAACTCGGCGCACGCGACAGATAAGAATATCTTTACGACCGCGACGACCGACGATATCGTCAAATCGACATTCGGTGGCGTTAAAAAAGAAAGAGAGAGACGAGAAAGAAGCTCAACGCATCGAACGTTAAATTTTTACAATCTCTGGGATTCGCGGTACGAAACATCTGAACGCGTGAACGATGACTGAAATTCTCAACATCGGAGGCGAGCCGGTCTTTGACGATCGCATCGTCAAGATCGAGATGCACACGTACAACCCGTACGCCAACACAACGTTCGAGCACAGCGACGAGATACGAATACCCATACAACAGCAGGATCTGTATACGTTGCCGAGCCAAAGTTTTCTCTACATCGAAGGAACATTGACGGTGACCAGAGCAGCCGGCCAAGCCGGTGAAGTGGTATTGGGGACTAATTGCGTCGCGTTCATGTTCGATGAGATTCGATTCGAGCTCAACGGCGTGGAGATTGATCACTGCAGAAACGTAGGAATAACCAGCACGCTCAAGGTTTACGTAACGGTATCGTCCGATAGAAGCGTGATCCTGAGAAACGCCGGCTGGGATCCGCAGAATAACGAGAATGGATATTTCAATTTCTGCGTACCGCTCGACACGTTACTGGGATTTTGCGAGGATTACAAACGCGTGATGATCAACGGTCGCCAGGAATTGGTCTTGACACGAGCGCGCAACGACAACAATTGCCTGATGGGAAGTTCCGCGTTGGCGCCTACTGTCAAAATACTCAAGATACAGTGGCGAATGCCTCACGTGGTGTTGAGCGAGATCAGCAAGCTGTCGATGCTGCGCGCCTTGGAAAAAGGACGATATATAAGTATGGGTTTCCGTTCGTGGGATCTGTACGAGTATCCCCTGTTGCAGAACACGACCAAGCACTCGTGGGCCATTAAGACCGCGACTCAGCTCGAGAAACCGCGATACGTCGTCTTCGCTCTGCAGACGGGTCGGAAGAACGTCATGTCCGCGAACACGAGCCGATTCGACGACTGCAAATTGACCAACGTGAAACTCTATCTAAACTCGGAAGTTTATCCGTACGACGACTTGAATTTGGACTTTGATAAACACAGATGGGCGATTCTGTACGATATGTACGCGCGTTTCTGCAAGAACTATTACGGATACGAATATCTTGAGCCGAGTCTCACCGTTTCGTCTTTTCTACGTAACGGCCCGTTCGTGATCATCGATTGCTCTCGACAAAACGAATCCGTCAAAAACGCCACCGTGGATGTCAGAATAGAATTCGATTGCAAGGAGAACGTACCGCCGAATACCTCCGCGTACTGTCTCATCATACACGATCGCGTGATCGAGTACAATCCGTTGACCAACGTAGTGCGCAAAATAGTCTGATAAGGGAACGGTCGGAAGTGTCCCTACCCGATTTGGATGCGCTTTGGATATGTTGTTGAGCATCAAAAAACATTAGACACGTGTTTTTTTTTAGCTGCGTATCTCGACGTTTAGGGGTTGAAACAACCTTTTTTTAGCTGCGTATCTCGACGTTTAGGGGTTGAAACAACCCCTTGAAAATAACGACCGATTTGGATATGTTATAGAGCATCAAAAAACATTAGACACGTGTTTTTTTTAGCTGCGTATCTCGACGTTTAGGGGTTGAAACAACCCCTTGAAAATAACGGATTTTATAGTTTTTAGCGAATATCTTTGAAAATATAAGGCGTAACGACAAAACATTTGTACGAAATGTTTATGGCTTTTTGTGCTCTTTACAATGGCGTAATCAGATTTTTTAAATTTGTCACATTTTTTAATTTAACCCCACCCCCACCTATTATTTTTGCCAAATATAACAATTTTTCCAACGCAAATACCATTATTAGATTTTTGGCAAGACGAGATGATATGTGGTATAGGCGTCGCGCTGTAGGTAGGTGTTGCGTTATTTCCGTTCAGTTGCGCCGTACGCTTAAAAATTTCCATTTCAACTCCGGGATGACCGAAAGCGCTGATGCAAAGGCTAGCGCAAGGCACTGACAGCGAGAGGTTAACGCTATTTCGAGAGTCCTAGATTAGCATCGGAATGTCGACTCCGACATTATAAATATCGCCGAATTGTAAGATCGGGCGGGCAGTCGCAAATCATAATCTAAACGAACACGTGCGTCACATTAACCGCTACAATAATATACTACCCCGCTTACGGCACAACAAAATCAACAACCAAATTCACGCATTTGAATATCATTTGCTTGTGTCATAATTTCGAAAAGCAAGCATTTCGGATCATAAGTCTGAAGTGTAAAGAACTGTGTTGTACGCTGTCGTTTTGTGAACATGTAAGGGCATTTTTATTGTTAACTTTTATTGGTTTCTTACGCTTGTTACTTTTTTCTTTGATATTGAATATTGAATACAATTTTTTATTCAGCTCTTACTCAATTCTTTGCCAGTCTTGCCAGTGACTATATAATCTTTTTTGTTCATAAAATGTCACGTTGTAAGCACCTACTATAGTATATTGTGCACCAAGGAGAGAAAGCAGCGTTTTTCAGACGAGTGTGAAGTTTGCCACCCGAGCCAAAGGCGAGAGCGGCAAATCACACTCGTCTGAAAAACACTGCTTTCTCTCCTTGGTGCACAATATACTATAGTAGGTGCTTACAACGTGACATTTTATGAACAAAAAAGATTATATAGTCATTGGCAAGACTGGCAAAGAATTGAGTTAGAGCTGAATAAAAAATTATATTTAATATTCCGTTGCTAGTCTAGGACTCTCGAAATAGCGTTAACCTCTCGCTGTCAGTGCTTTGCGCTAGCCTTTGCATCAGCGCTTTCGGTCATCCCGGAGTTGAAATGAAAATTTTTAAGGGTACGGCGCAACTGAACAGAAATAACGCAACACCTACCTACAGCGCGACGCCTATACCACATATCATCTCGTCTTGCCAAAAATCTAATAATGGTATCATAATAAAAATACACATGGATGTATTTGGCATTTGACGCTCTTAAATTTGCGTTGGAAAAATTGTTATATTTGGCAAAAATAATAGGTGGGGGTGGGGTTAAATTAAAAAATGTGACAAATTTGAAATATCTGATTACGCCATTGTAAAGAGCACAAAAAGCCATAAACATTTCGTACAAATGTTTTGTCGTTCCGCCTTATATTTTCAAAGATATTCGCTAAAAACTATAAAATCCGTTATTTTCAAGGGGTTGTTTCAACCCCTAAACGTCGAGATACGCAGCTAAAAAAAGGTTGTTTCAACCCCTAAACGTCGAGATACGCAGCTAAAAAAAAACACGTGTCTAATGTTTTTTGATGCTCAACAACATATCCAAAGGGCATCCAAATCGGTCGTTATTTTTTAGGGATTTTTTCAACCAATAAACGTCGAGATACGCAGAAAAAAAAATACGAGTCTAATATTTTTTGATGCTCAACAACATATCCAAAGCGCATCCAAATCGGGTAGGGACACTTCCGACCGTTCCCTTGTTAGTCGACTTCACACCCGCCTCCCATAAACCACCGAAGTGTGGCGAGTGAGCGGGTATGAAGTGCCAATTGATCCCAATTTCGTGTATGCCTTTTTCAATTGAATTTGTCTCCCTTGCCAAGAATTGTGCTAATTCCTTCAGCTCTCTGTTAGCTCCAACGAAATTAGTACCATTGTCTGAATATATATGCGCGGGTTTACTCTTCTAGCAGAAAAACGCCTGAGTGCAGCAATAAACGCCTCCGAGGTCAAATCAGAAATCAATTCCAAATGTACTGCCTTTGTAGCGAAGCAAATAAACAACCCTACGTATGCCTTGCTCGTTTTACACCCTCTTTCCTTTCGATCCTTAATAATAAATGGACCTGCATAGTCCACCCCAGTATGAAAAAAGGGAGCTGCTACTGATACTCGAGCGTGGGGTAATTCTCCTATTGGAATTTGAGATTGCCGCGGGTTGCTTTTAAAACAACGGATACATTGGTGTACAACCTTTTTTGCCAAATTTCTGCCCCCGATAGGCCAAAATTGATCGCGTATTAAACTCAGTAATAGTTGGGGGCCTGCGTGTAGTAACCTTAGATGTTCGTGAATAAAGAGCAATTTTGTAAATTGATGGTCAGCCGACAGAACTATGGGATGCCTTTTGTCCTCTCCAAACTCGGAATTTCTTAACCTTCCACCGACACGAATGAGGCCGTTTTGGTCAATAAATGCATTAAGCGCGGCTAATTTTCTCTTTGTAACGGAACCGTTCTTTCTAAGTATTTGCGCTTCTGCAGGAAATGACTCTCCTTGTGCTACCTTCGCAAGGGTTTGCAACGATTCCCGTAGCTCGGCTGCTGTTAACCATGTTGTATCGCGTCTCTCCTCATTTCTGCAGCTGCTTATGAAACGTTTACAATATGCCACTATGCGGATTAAACTTCCTAACTTTGTAGTAGTCTCGAATATAAATGACTTGGTTAGTTGAGTTTGTTTAACAGTACAAACCGTTCTTCTTACTTCAACCGTCGGTACTTCTGATTCTGGCATGATAGGCCATTTTCCTTCTGGCTTCGATAAAAATTCTGGACCGTGCCACCAAATATCTGACTGTAATAACTGCTCCGGGAATAAACCTCGCGACAACACGTCAGCTGGGTTATCCTGTGTTGGTACGTGTCGCCAGTTGCGACAATCCGTTAACTCTTGAATCCTTGCTACGCGATTTGCAACAAAGACTTGTAATTTATTTGGTTGTGTTTGCAGCCAATTTAGAACTGTCGTTGAGTCACTCCAATAAGTAATACTATAAATCGGCACCTTTAGTGAATCAACCATCTTTTTCATCAATTCTGCAAGTGTGAGTGCTGCGGACAGCTCTAACCTAGGTATTGTCTGTAGCTTGAGTGGTGCTACTCTAACTTTAGAACATAGCAATTTGACGTGTACTTTGTTTTGATGATCTACCACACGAACATATATGCATGCTCCATAAGCGTCTTGAGCCGCGTCCGCAAATCCATGTAATTCTAATCTCGTATAACCTTTACAAGTTACGTTTCTAGGTATCTTAATCTGATTTAAGCTACTAATCTGTTTGCGGAATGAGATCCAAGTAGAATGCAAATCAGCTAGAATAGCCTCGTCTCATGATAATTTAAGCGTCCATAATTTTTGTATTACAATCCTAGCTAGTATAAAACATGGGTTCAACAGCCCTAACGGATCGAATACCCGTGTTACCTCAGACAGTATCTGTCTCTTTGACACCTTTGGAGGTGTTAACTCCTTTGTCGTATAAACCAGAATATCTTGATAAGCTTGCCAGCCCAATCCAAGGATCTTTGCTTGAACGTCAGAATTGAAATCCAACACGTTTGGATTCTGATTCCTGGGAGGAATGTCCTTTATGATTTCCGGTTGATTTGAGATCCACTTTCGAAGGATGAATCCTGCCGATTCTAAGACTTGCGACACCTTGTGCACAATGTCTCTAGCTTTCTCTATCGAATCTGCTCCAGTTAAGAGATCGTCCACATAGAAGTCTTCCCTAATGATTTTCGCTATTTCTGGCCATAGTTTCTCGATTTGCTCCGCTAATTCCAAGAGGCACTTTACTGCGAGATACACTGCTGCCGCTGTACCATACGTTACTACGTTTTGTTCAAATACTTCTACCGGATTATTTGGATTCGCTCGCCACAATATTCTCAGTAATGAACGCTGTTTTGGATCCACCAATATCTGTCTAAACATTTTCTCCACGTCTGCTGATACGACGTATAAGTACATTCTGAATCTCAGGAGTATTGAGAATAAGTCCTCTTGGAGCTTGGGCCCTACCATTTGAATTTGATTCAATGAAATACCGTTATCTGTAGGGACTGATGCGTTGAAGACTAATTTTAGTAGTTATGCTATCGTTACGAATGACACAATGATGTGGCATGTAATAGGCTATTTCGGCGTCCGACACGTTGACTACTTTACTCATGTGTTGTAGATTCTCATATTCCTTAAGAAACGCTGTGTATTGCTCTTTAAGTACGGGATTTCTTCTAAATCTTGCTTCTAGTCTCTCCAAAGATCGCAAAGCGTCCTTGTATGATTCACCTAACACGCTTGGATTTTCCTTCAGTGGCATGCTAACTACAAATCTGCCGTTTTTGTCGCGTTTGCATGTTTGTGAAAAATGCAATTCACACTCCTTCTCTTCTTGGGAAAGTACCTTTCGGGTTGAGAATTCCTCAAGCTCCCAGAACTTGGCTACTTGCTCGTGTATGTCAACAGACTTGCTAAAATGACACCGTGTTGAAGTCATGCTACTACCGACTAACGGTCCCGCTGCTATCCATCCTAATTTTGTCTTTTGCATTGTAAGCTGCGATTTGCCTATCTTAATTTGTCCAACACACAGGAGATTCCAAAACCAATCCGCACCAATAAGAATGTCTACTCTATTAGGTATATAAAATCGGGGATCTGCTAATTTAATGTTCGAAGGGATCGGAATATCTGCTACGTTAATCCTACTGTTAGGTAGGCTACCTGTTATTTCTGGGATGACAAGACACGACAAGTGAAACTCGTGTTTGCCATAGCATGCAGCAATTTTGACTCTACACTTGCTTTTTATTTGGCAAGATGCGCTATTTATAGCCTCCAGATTTACTATCGCCTCGGTTTTATCGAGTTTTAGATCATCGCAAAATGTTCTGTGTCGACAGAAATCCTCTCGGATTCTGCCGTGGTTTCTTCGCTGAGGTGATCTCGTTTAAGTTCACGAGACAATTAACGCTCACTAAACAGTTCAGCTCACATGGTGTTCGTATTTATTAAGTTTATTTATACACATTGATTTATCGCATCACGAACGAATATTTCTCGCGACAACGCCTGGGGGTTTCTATACCCTGAGTCGACTATGAACGACAACAACGCCTAGGAGATATTCGAATTATCTCTGAGTCGCCGTTACGCATGCACGTATTTTCTCCACGAGACTCTAAGCGCTACTGAAATCCGTAGCCAAATCGCGATACATTATATACTCAAATCCCCTCTCTGGGAATCTTCAGATCGGACGGACCGCGGTTTATTAGATCCTTCCGTCAAAGGACGCCGATCGTTGATGCCGCTATACAACGCCGCCGTCGATTTCTTTACGATGTAATTTCGGCACAACATCGAAAAGCTCTTTATGCGCGTACTCGTGTAATTGTGTGTTAGCATGTATGTGTGCGTATGGAAGTATAATATGAATTTCGCATATTCGCATAGTCGTGCACGACTTTCGCTTATTGGCAACGCAACACAAAGTTTATTTGTAATCAGACTAGATTGCGACCCGGGATCAAGTATTGCACGAGCCTTATGTGTCTTGCCATATCTATCCTTCACTAATACTATTGCGGTCGACAAGAGAACGTGATAGTCATTGCTTCTATGCTGAGAACACAAAACTGACGAAGAATTAATATTTTCCACTGCGTTTGTAGCCTGCTCCGACAAGGGCTTCTCAAAATGTATAAGCGTATTATGCTTGCTAGAGCACTTCCTACATGTGCCACCCTTGCAGTTTTTAATAGTGTGTCCCGGTTTCATGCAGTTCAGACACAACTTCGCGTTCTTTAAAGTTTCTACTCGTTCCTGCGGAGAGAGTTGTAAGAACTTGGGGCAGCTTGATAAACGATGTGCTTCCTTGCACACCACACATTCCTGTTTTTTTTAGAAGAAACGATTTAGATTTTACGGAATCTGATTGTTTAGATTTGTACGTGCCTTTCTTATTTAAGTCTAACGTTTCTAACATATTTGCTCTTAGGGTAAGAAAGCTCTTGAACTCATCTAATGTTGAGAGATCTCCATTGGCGCGTTGTTTCTCCCACTCTCTCGCCGTGATACTATCTAATTTGCTCGAAACTAAGTAAATTAGTAATGCGTCCCAATGTTCCGTCGACTGGCCTAATGCATTTAACGATCTTAGATGCTTGTTGAGTGTATCTATCATATTACGAATTTGACTAGCTGACTCTTCTTTCATTATGCTGAAAATGGCTTTAATGTGATTGTTTGTCAGTAAACTTTTATTGTCAAACCGCTCGCAAATGGTTTGCCACGCTATCGTATAGTTTGCAGCTGAAAATTCCAATGATTTAATGATCTGAGCGGCATTACCCTCTAACGCGGCCTTTAAGTAATGGAATTTCTGTATCGGATCTATAGTTTCATTGCTATGTATGAGCGACTCAAAAGTATCTCTAAACCCAAGCCATTCGTCAATATCACCCTTAAACTTTGGCAACTCTATTGTTGGTAGTCTAATACCCGGCGTTTTAAAAATGATATGTTGGTTTGCTTGCCTCGCTACGTTCGGATTAGGATCCGTCTGTTCATGCGTTGTGTGTGCGGATGTTCCTTGTACAGGCACTGAACCATGGACATCGTTTATTACTGCACTCGGAGGCTGTATCGTTGCTACGCCTCGAGCCAGTAAGCCTTCTGCCTGCGCTATTGATCTAAAATAATCTTCCTCTAATCCCTCGCGGTACTGCACTGTTTCTTGTTCGTCATCAGTGAGCGCGTCAATGTCTGCTTGTACTTCGTTGTACCTTTCATAGGCTTCTCGTATAGTAATGAGGCGTTCTCGTATCTCTATTTTGTGTACTTCTTCTAATGCTTGTGTCGTATCTGGAAAACTATTTATTACCTTAGCAATATAGTTCTTAAATGTAGTAACTTTACCTTTAATGTGACCTCGCCTTTTAATTAACGCTTCCATTTTGTTTGTGTCGCTACGATGACTGCAATATGATTACGACGCAATGTATACAATTTTTTACGTGTCGCACGTCGCGGTTATAACTATCGGATGAGGTTATGGAGACTACAATGTGATTACTGCGCGACGTATACAATAACTATCGAATAAGGTTATGAGAGGGGGGAAGGGGTAACCTGCTCACTTATCTGTGTTACGCGCTGTTTCCTGTGCTGCCGATTGCGTCGATACTAGCGATATCCCTTGCCTCCGCTCTGTCGTTGTTGTACCGACTGTGCCAACCGCTGCCTCTGCTTGCTCGATGTTCGGAAGATCGCCTGGTACTTCTCTGCGTGATCGATGTGCTCGATGCTCGGAAGATCGCCTGGTACTTCTCTGCGTGATCGATGTGCTCGATGCTCGGATCGCCTGATTTCCTCTCTGCGTAATCGATAGGCGAGCGATACACGATTTTTGGCTGTGCGTTCTCTTGATGATTTCCGATGCAATTCCAAGACCAGAATTGCGCCTTGCACACACCACGAGGCCTGCGTATTTCTTTCAGCGGGCTCGCTATTTGCGAATTGAAGATGGCTACTGGCTTTGCTCGACTCGATTCATGAGTCTTGATCTCACGCTTCTTTATACCTTGTGTGTCTGCTATTCGAGTGCCGAACTGTCCTTGTTGCTTGACATCCGGCTCGAAGGACCAATTATGTTGAGGTATTGAAGGTAGAGTGGACTGTATTCACTGGATTTCACCTTTATTACGTGAGACCGTTACGATACGTACAATGCTTTTCAACGTCCTTTCGCCATCTTGTCTTCTTCCTTTTTCGCGCACGCGCAGTTACATGACGGGCACAGAGTTAACGGGCGCTAGAGGCGCTACATCTGACTACGATTAAACACCGTTTACAACGAAACCAAAATACAATAATTATAAAACTCAACATAAGGGTTTGCAGCATCAATTCAACCTTTGTATATCGCGAGCATTGATATGCTGTACGAAATGTCGCAGTTCCGGTTTATCTAAAATATTTTTCGAATAGTTCTGAACATACTGAAACATTTTCTAAAGAGTTCCCGACACTAGCAATGTTGTATGATTTTTTAATAAATTAATACCGCCCGAGAGCCGAGTATTTAGAGAGAATAGGGTGATATGCTGTACGAAATGTCGCAGTTCCCGTTTATCTAAAATATTTTTCGAATAGTTCTGAACATACTGAAACATTTTCTAAAGAGTTCCCGACACTAGCAACGTTGTATGATTTTTTAATAAATTAATACCGCCCGAAAGCCCAGTATTAAGCCCTCCTCCCCGCGTCACTGCGGGGATAAAACGCACCGAGAGGGACAACCGGGGGGTTTTTAGTTGGTGAAAGTCCAACATAACCGCCCGCCCCGCCCCGGGGGCGGGGGTATCCGTACGGATTTTCTCCTCGTAAAAAAAAAAACCGGAACTGCGACCTTTCGTACAGCATATCATTCTTTTCTCTCTAATTACTCGGTGTTTGGGAGGTATTAATTTTTTAAACAATCATACAACATTGCTAGTGTCGGGAACTTTTTAGAAAATGCTTCGGCATGCTAAGAACTATTCGAAAAATATTTTAGATAAACCGGAACTGCGACCTTTTGTCGGCATCTCGCTCTATGCTACGGAAATTTTTTCAATGGACTTTTTATGGCAAAATCACCAGAACTATCGTTAAAAAGTATCAGGAACTATAGAAATCGACTGCATGCGACAAGAACTCCCTTTTATTTTTGATCTGCTGGAAAATGATATGCTAACTTCACAGACATCTAAGAATTTGTGTCTGAAATAATCGTAAGTTTTATTTTATTACGTTTACACTATACATTTGGTTATGTTTCACAAAGGTCCTCTCCGTATTTTTCTTTCACTCGCATTTATGTTACGTCCAACCCCAGGATTAAGATAAGAAAAACTGGGAAGCGAAGGAAAGGCTAACCAGAGGGGTAGGGGTAAGGAAGGACGCAACTAGACGCTTAAGAATATCGCTCGCAGGTACACGCTCTGAGGCGCGTGGCGCGAGCCGAAAGCACTTTCGATGGCTCAGGAAGGGTCAACGTCCGTAGGGACGGTAGGACGGCTTCCGTGAGCGGTGCGATCGTCGGTCCTCTTTCGAGTCAGGGAATTTAATCCCTTTAACTCAGGATCGGACCTCGTGCGATTTCGAGTGATGGGAAAGTAGTGGGTGAGGTCTTACGTTACAAATAAATGAGATGGAAATTTATATTTAACAAAAATAAACATTTATTCCGAATTAAGTAAACTATCGATATTACATTAGGTAAGGCGTAGGCAAATTAAACGGGAAATATTTTAAAGTGAAAAATGTATGTGTAAGGTGTACGTGTGTATTTCTCGCGGGTGTTACATAAGTGCGGGGGTGATCGAGCAGGATTTTGAAGGGGAAACTTATTTGGAAATAAACATCCTGCCCGCTATTATTACAATTAATCGGAATGAAGTTACATAACTCTAATTGAATATGTGTGCGGTGTATCAGAGTATTTAAGGAAGATAAATAATTTTATGCTTAATTCCTAATCGAGGGTAACCACCTCGGGTTCGTCTATTTCGCCGGGAACGGTCGAGGCGGTTGACGGGGTCGGGGATGGTGTTCGGGAAGAGGAGGGGGAATCGGGGGGTTCGAGTAAGGCGGCAGGATCGCGGATGACGGGGACCACGCGAAATGGGGCCACGCGACAAACGGGACGAAAAGGTGGGGGAAAGGGGCGAGATGGTAGAATAATCGGGCGAGGTGGCACGACAGGGCGACTCTGCTGTGAGGAACAGGGTTCCTCCGAGAAGGCTGGTAGATGCGGTGGTGTGGCGAGACACGAAGGACCGGGCTGTGAGGAACAGGGTTCCTCCGCTTCCTTGCGCGCCCGCTTGTGGCGACGTTTCTCGTGTTTTAAGGCGTTTCGCGACTTCTTAAGTGAGATGGGACCGGCCGAATCCACTACAAGTTCGTGGATTGTTAATATTTAAATCCGTCAAGTGCGGGGAAGTCACCTCAGGTTTTGGAGATTAAATCTAAGGAGTACTTCGAGTCCACCTACCCAGCTAACTCAAAGCAGTGTACCTCGAGTCCACCTACCCAGCTAACCCAAAGCAGTGTAGCCCTGAGTCCACCGAGGAGTCAGTTAACTCAGAGCAACATACCTCGAATCCGCTGAGCCAGCTAACCTAAAGCAACATACCCCGAGTCCACGGAGCCAGCTAACTCAAAGCAATGGAGATTTTCGGAATCCACCGATAAATCGGCTAATTCGGAAGTAACAGGGGTATTTAGAGGGATGGAAGGGTTATACTGAGAGACTTCCGAACACAAAAATATAAGGGAAATAAGAGGAAGTGGGTATATGACTTACTACTTGGTGAACTTGGAGGGACTCCTCGTCGATGACCCTTGGTTGAAGGATGAGCCGGAGTCAATCGAGTGCGGTCTGATGTCTTGCACTGGCTTTACAATAAAATCGTGACTCAAACACGGAAGAGATCACGATTATAATGCCGAGAGACCACGAGACTAAGCTTGGGAGGCTTGAGGAGACTCAGAAGCTTGAGAGATGAAGAGAAAGAGCGCCCTGATGTCGGGATTTATATAGGGAAGTTAAAGGAATGGAAGGGGTGGATTTTGTGTGGGATGTGTCTGGTTTTCATTTTGGGAACTCCTGGTTGGTGGGATGTTTCTAATTTTTGTTTAAAGGATTTCTCGTTGGCGGGATGTCTTCACCAAAGAGGCGGATTCTTAAGTTTTCACCTATCCTAGAAGGCTAGAGACGATTGTCGATTTTTCCGACTGTTCGTTGGTGAGTCCTCTCGTAAGGCCCCCACTGTCTTATTGGGGGTGCAACCCATCGCTTCCTCCAGTGACTCATTTGTTTTTCGGTTATCGCCGATTTCCCCTTTATTAGGGTTCCCTTTTTTTTATCTAGCAACCCTGTTTTTATGTTGACGGACGATGCATACCTCTCAATCTTAAATGCAAACAGAAACTTCCGCCACGTGTATTTACAGACACGTCTTAGGCTTTGTTTCCGCTTGTCGGAAACATCGTACGTCCAATTTTGAATGCTCGCTCGATGCAATAAAGATCTTCATCAACCCATTAAGGCCCATTTGGCGCGTCGTGTCGCCGGGTTTATGGTTATAGCCCTGTCAAGGCTGATGAAAATCCAGTCACGCATGCCCCGTCCGTCAGTAATTCGTCATCTGGAAGGCCGCGTCCAGTCGCCCAAGCGAACAGGCAATTTAGATATATATACATATACATATAAAAAAAAGGAACGTGCGAGGATCAAGGCTCACTCGCCCATCGACAACCGTCCGTGCTTACTTTACCTATCCTAATCTTAACGGCTATTTTAGGCGCATAGGAATTTCCGCGAAAAAGGGAAATCGTGGAGTACGCAGGACGTAACATTTATATAAACTAAATAAAATATTCACATATATTCACATATTCGTTAATTCCTACTAATTATTCGAGAGTCTTCGGCTATCATAAAATCTTGAAAGCAGTTACTATATATTCGTAACACTTTCTTACATCTATCGATTTTACACGCTATTGCTAAGTCCTGAGCAGAATATAATATAAAATATCCTTTCCTTTTATAAAGTATTGCAAAGTTGTGAGAGCCTCAGATATGTCGTGACAGCAGATAAAAGATATCAATTTGTTGATTGTAAAATTTTCTAGGTTGCTAGGCGACTTCGGTCGACTTCACCGCGAACGTAGATTCGGATCCGCGGATCTGGATCCGACGCTTCAAATGTTCGGGTATCTGCAGATCCGCGAATAACCCGAATATTGCGGTTTTGAAGCGTCACTTGTTTTCGCTGTCCGAATAATCGGGTATCCGGATAGCGTCAAATTCGATCGTATATTGAAGCCCTACACGAGACGCGATACCCGAAATGCGTGACATCGTGGCTCGTGGCATCGTGGCAACGTCGCATAGCCGGCGCGTGCCGCCGCGGCCAGCATTCCCACCCAGCTGGATAGTTCGGACACGAACCATTAGCACGGACGCAAACCATGTGCAGTGCACATGAACCAAATGACCGACAGTTTCGAAAAGTGGATCTAGCACGGACATGAACCACCAAAGACCGACAATATCGAAAAGTGGATGTATACATAGCACGGACATGAACCAAATTCATCGACAGCATCGAAAAGTGGATGTGACTCGTAGTTCCAATTCCTGAAAATGGATGTGTGGCGCTACTGTACAGCCTAGCAAAAGCGTCCCAAGAAAATCGCCGTCATTGCGCCTCTCATCCTTCTCTCTGCCTCTAACTATCGACCAAATATGACATGTGAGCAATAGAGCAGACCAGCGCGCGCGATAACGTCGTGCACGACGCGCGATATCCAATGAGCGTGCAGCGATGAATAGAAAAGCTGTACGTTCTGCCGGTTCCCATAGAGGAAACTAGAAGTTACTAAAATTCCCCATGCGGATGCATGTCATTGGTTAATCAATTTCCTCTGTAACTCAGTCGATAGCCAATAAGAGAACATATAAATGTAATATATCGTTTTTTCACTTTTTATTTAACACAACGATTAATGATAATTATACGCTATAAACCTTGCTTGATCAATAAGAAACTTATATACGGAAGCACATAAGTAGCTAAAGAATATATACTTCTGCCCCAGGTACTTTTGCGGGGGTCGGGGGGGGGGGGCCGCGTTCCCGCGGGGGGAACGCCATAAGAGATGGGCGAGGGGGGTACGGGAAGGGCAGTTGGTGGGGGGGGGGGAGTAGGAGTGGGGGAAGTCGACTTCTGCACCCAGGTACTCTCGAGGGGGGTCGGGGGGGGTGCGGTCCCGCGTTACCGACGGTACACGGAGAAGCGTCGTCGATCACGGCGGGGCGCGTACTGTCCGTCCGTGGCGTCGCGATCTTCTTTATCCTTACGGGCCGGACGCGGTTTTCCGGCCCGTCCCTAATGGTGAAAAATCGCGATTCCTCCTCCCGAAAGGGGGGAGCGTCGCGTTATCGACCGCGTTCGGAAATCAAACGTTTTTTCTCGAAAAAGGAGCGAAATCGTTCGAACGTGTTCAAGGTCGTTCTTTTTTTAGACGTACCGCGTGGTGGGGGGGGGGGGGGTGAGCGCGCAAAAACGCGTTCGAACGTGTTCAAAGTCGTACTTTTCGCGGGATCCCGATTATCTTTCTTCGTCTTTGTTCGTTTCGGTCGGTCGTTCGTTTCGACCCTTATCTACGTATTGTGGATGACGCAATCGCGGCGATTGTGGAGTAAGCGGAGTCGGGGGATCTAGGGAGCGCGGGATCGCGTCGAGATAGGTACAGATCTGGAAGGAGGAAAAAGAAAGAGAGAGAACACATATATGAGATATTCGCGTAGTTTTTTTAATTTGATAAATAAAAAATATACATACGTCGATATGCGTTTTACATTTTTTGATCGAAATATTCACTCTTCCGTATCGCATTCTTGACCGAAGTTCCCGTCTTACACGCATTGTGGGCTATCTCCCGATAGCGCGAATATTTCGCGTCGACTTCCTCGGTTGCAGCGCTCAGCGCTGAGACGACACGATCGATGCAAAATTGGAAATCGTAACAGCGAGAGCACGGTGGTGAGCGACATTGCCAGACGAGTCGCGTTGGGTAGCTCCATACGCAAGATCGGTAGATTGTTTATCAATCCGAATCGCAGCGTCAGGTCTCCGATCGATATCGGTGAGGGAGAGTGGGTTCCGTCGACGAGGTTGGATCGCAGACTCTCCAATACGTCGCATTTGCGCTCGACCAGTCCTTTCCACATATCGAGCGTTAGACAGATCTCCTTGCCTTGCTTATCTCCCAGAGCGATATCCACGTACGAAGGCGATGGTATACCGTACCACGGCGACTTAATCGTGACACCAATGGCTAAGTATTTGTAGCCAGTCGTCGTCAGCGGATAACGCGTCGTCAGGATGCGCACCGGAGCCACGATTTCGCGAATAACGTCGTTGGGGGGTGAGAGCTGGGAACGCGACGTCTGACGATGATGATGATGATCGTCCGTCGATTCGATCCTTCGTCTCTTGCCGTTTTCGTTCACCTCCGAATCCGTCTCGCGAGGAGAAAGATCCCTCGGCGCGGGTCGGTCGGTCAGCGTCGAGAACATTTCGCACTATGGTATCGTTCGTTTCCAATTTTTTTCCGACGCGTCGTATTCGGCTGATGATGCGATACTGATGCTTTGGGTGGAACACATTAGTATAAGTAAAAAAATGCCTACTTATATCGCGCGATGTGTGGTGTGGTGTGGGGATTTGCGCGTTCCCCCTACTTCCTTCGGTTGATGCGGCGATCGGAAATACGAACACCGCCGTCGTCGTCGTCATCGTCCGAATCGCTTGCCGGTGACATTAAATTGCCGACGCGTACGATTCGATCGAGAAGATCGCGCAACTGTTGCAACAGTTCGGCCTTAGAGCAGACGATATTCAGCATCCGTAGATCGAATTTACCAGCCGCCGTAACGGTCCTCGTAAATTCGTTGAATCTGTAGAACTGCGTCCGAGTGGTGAAGGACAGATTGCCGTCGATGTATCGGAAGATCGACGTCACGCCGGTCGGTATTCCGGGAAACGTCGCCTCGAGAGACGTAAATCTGGCAACTCTGTTCGCACATTCGTCTATCTCGCCCACCGAGTTACCGTTGAACACCACGAAGGAACGTCCTGTGTGGGTGTTTACCGTTCCGTTAATTTTCGTCTTTGCGGGAAATCCGAGTTCTTGCAAGGTTTTCGGTCAATTTGGCCGTAGAGTAAATTCCGGATATTGAACCATGTATGCCAAATTATCTGCGAACACCATGATATCACCGGACGGGGCTTGATAGGCGGCGGCTATGCGCGTGTAATTGTCCTGAAGAAAGCTCATGTGATTTGACAGGGCTCCATTGTACGTTCTACCGTCTAGATCGATCATCCAAACGTAATGCTTGTACGAGATGTATATTCGATTGTCCAAAATCAATATCGCGTTTACGCGATCAAGGGCGCACAGATCCGGCGATGGTGGCGGCGACAGCGCCGGCGTCTGTGGGGGATCGTTTACCATTTTTTCACCGTACAAACGTTGAATGTCAATAATGTCGTATTTGTCGAGCTTAACCGGATACTGCTTGTCGGGCGTGTACGCGAACATCACCGAAGTCCTGCGCTTATTGTGCAGTAATCCGAGAGAGTGACCGATCTCGTGCGTCAGCGTGTAATGAAGGGAGACCGTATTCGAGGGATTGTTACTGACGTAAATGTGCCACGGCTCGTCTCCGTCGACGTGCACCTCGGAGACGAAACCCGCTTCGTCCACCGGGAGAGACGCGTGGGCGAGCACGCCACCGGGACCGTCGAATTTGTCCGAGCAATTTTGGCCGTTTACCTTGATATTTATGTTAGCGTAACGTAGGCGTCGCCAAGATATTACAATGTCAGGATTCGTTTCGGAGCCCTGCTAAAAATGACCGATTGAACCCGATTGGTTCCGCATTAAATTTGGTGAAATTGAATCGGAATGAATGCATTTTCAATCCGGTTAATCGGATGCCCGATTGGAAGTAAATCGGTTTTAATATCAAATCAATCGGAATCGTTTTCAATTCGGCATTTCCAAATTGATCTGAATCCACCGCTATCGGTTTCAATCGTATATATACGACTCATATAGGGCTTGCCAGACTTAACAACCGGGCCAATGCTTGGCCCGATATATGGTACCCGATGATTGGCCGATACTTGGCATTCTATAATGGACCATGCTTGGTGAATGATTGGGTGCCATTCTTGCCAGACTTAACAACAGGGCCAATGCTTGGCCCGATATATGGTAGCCGATGATTGGCCGATACTTGGCATTCTATAGTGGACCATGCTTGGCGAATGATTGGGTGCCATTCAGATAAAGGAACTGTACATTTTGCTATGGCGCTAATGTTTGGCCCGACATACGGTGACCAATGATTGGCCAATACTTGGCTTACTGTATTCGCCCATGCTTGGCATATGAGTGTGCGCCATTTGTATTGGCAAGATAATGTTTGTAAGAAGCATTTGATCATTTGTGCAGTTCTCGGAACAAAGCCAGTCGATTAACGTTGTCAAAAACACATAAACAAATTAACAGCAAGTCATTGTTCCCCAGCGGTTTTCTTCTTCCAGGCTTTAACGTGTCTTATTTCTATTGTGTGAGCGTGTCCATCATAATATCTAGAAAAACCGAATTAAACCACACCGTTTGGAAAGTGACGACAATAATGTCGCTAAATTATTACAGACAAAAAAAATTTCGAAAATTAAAAAAGCTAGTGAAAAATGGAAAAGACAATAGTGAAAGTAATAAAATAGTTAATAATAAAAGTAGCAGCGGTAGAGAAAAAAATGATATTGACACTGATGTGCGATTATGTAAGGTTATGTTGGATAGTGAAGAAACAGTCAAGTTCTCACATGAGTGAGAATGATTCTATACATAGCAATAGTATTAACGATAGTAATATTAACTTTTCTCATGAAAATGACTCTAATAGTGCAGTGTTATGCAATGAAGAAGCTAATAGCGTCTCTGATATACAAAGTAAAATTCAACAGTGGACGCTTGATAATTTGGACACTTTGCGGTTGAATGTCGTGACAGATTTGCTACGAATACTGCGGGAGGAAGGACACTCATCTTTACCAACAACTGCCCAAAGTCTCTTAGAAACAAAACACCATCGAATTTTACAGCAAATGAAAAGCAATAAAAATACTCAATGTGAATATATTTATATCGGCATAGAACCTGGTTTGCATCAGGTTATTAATACTCAGATATTTATAGAAGAAGAAATTTGTGTATTAGTTCACATTGATGGTGTGCAAATTTACAATAATTCACAAATACAAGTTTGGCCAATTATTATGAAAATATTTCATATAGAATACAATTGTGAACCTTTTACAGTTGCTTTGTATTGTGGTGATTCAAAACCTGCAAGTACTCATGATTATCTAATTGATTTTGTGACGGAAGCGACTAAATTAATTAACGAAGGAGTGACAATTAACACAAGAACATATTCTTTCAGAATAATTGGAATTATAGCTGATTCTCCAGCAAGGTCATTTGTAAAATGCATTAAACCACCTGGTGCATTCTACGCTTGTGAACGATGTTCAGTTAAAGGAATGAGCGTTGGGAAAAAAATGAAGAAAAAAAGAATATACCCTGAAATAAATTGTTCCAAACGCACAAAGGAGTCTTTCGAAGACCGGAGTCAACCACAGCACCATAAAGAAAATGTTATGTCTCCATTGTTAATGTTGCCAAATTTTGATATCATTAATGATGTTATTCTAGATTCTATGCATCTGTTATATCTCGGAGTGATGAAATATTTGTTAGAAAATTGGACTGTGAAAAAAAGTTGTGCAAGACTAAAACGAAGAGTTATCAATAATTTCCGCAGAATAATGTTAAATGTTACAGTCGATGTGCCTTGTGAATTCCAAAGAAAAAAATTTGATGTTAATCTCGTTTCAAGATGGAAAGCCACGCAATTTAGATTTTTCCTACTATACTGTGGTTCTGTTGTTTTGAAAAGTGTTTTACCCGATCATCATTACAGACATTTTTTACTGTTATTTGTAGCATGTCGTATATTAAATAGCAGTGACTTATCGGTGACCACTTGTGATTATGCTAAATATTTGCTAACACAATTTTTCGTATTATTACCATCATTGTATGGAGAAAGCTCTCAAGTCCTCAGTATGCATAATTTAATTCATGTAGCAGATGATGCGATATATCATAACATTTCGTTAAGTGGCATTTCAGCATTTTGGGGTGAAAGCTACATTGGTCTTTTTAAAAAAATAGTCAAATCTCCCAATAAACCATTAACTCAGATAGTTAATAGATATAATTAAAGGTCAAGCTCGTGTGTGTCAAATAATAAATAGGTTGTCGGCCAATAACGAGCAATGTTAGAGGTTAAAATTCAAAATTTATTAATATAACAATTACAAATGGTACGTTTCGGCAACACTGTGCCTTCCTCAGCCAATTATAGCAATTAATTAAAATGCCACGAATCATGTGTCAAGAGTAACAAATTTCCACATCGAAAATAACATACAGATAACCTGAGATCTAAATTATTGCATACTGATGAAGTCCCTAAAGTAGATTAACAAGGTATATACTTGCTGAACAAAAATTCGGAATCGCTGTGTATCAAACTTAATTACACGTCGAATGATAAAATCCATGATTAATTCCTCAGTCGGCAGTGAGAACGAATCGAGTCAATCAGTGATTT
>JASTWL010000646.1:0-102666 GCA_035220575.1 Temnothorax rugatulus | reverse complement strand
ACGCTACTTCAACTTTCAGCAGTCATCAGTCTAGTGAACTACATAAAAGCGCTGTAATATTAACATTAGAAACTAGAAAACCAAAGGTATTAGAACACTTATCAAGAGGAAACAAAAAGAAATGATAGACAATCCTGTTGCTCTTCATAAAATATTTACAACTATAATGCTTTTAGCAAAAGCAAGGACTGGCTTTGCGAGGACTGAAGATAAAAACTCTAATTTACAACAATTTTTAATGCTACGGTGTGAAGATATCCCAGAACTGAAGGCTTGGATGAACCGAGATGGCCATAAATGGCTGCACAACACTATTGTGAACGAAATTATTAGTTTATTTGCAGATGAAATCAGAAAAAAAAATTTTAGATGAAATAATGTCAGCTAAATATTATTCGTTGATGATAGATGAAACTTCAGACATTACAAGATTGGAGCAAGTCTCTATCTGCATGCGAATCGTTAACGAAGATTTATCAGTTAAAGAGCACTTTATGGGATTTTTAGAGACTGCAAATACGAAATCAGAAACTTTGTACACACTTGTAACTAACTTCTTGGCTAAACAAAACTTAAGTATAAAGAACTTAAGAGGACAATGCTACGATGGAGCAAGCAACATGAGCGGAAGAATAACAGGCCTGCAAGCTCGCATCCGAGAAATTGAGCCACGAGCTTTATTCGTTCATTGTTCCGCACATTGCTTAAGCTTAAGTGTGCAAGATTCACTAGAAGATCTAATATCTGTGCGTAATGTGATTGGAACAATAAAAGATCTTATTAATTTTATACGCGATTCACCTAAACGGCTAAATGAATTCAAAGAGATTAAAGCTGAAGATACTCCTCTTCTATCTGCATTTTGTCCAACGAGGTACGTGTTCGTGTATTTCTAACACAATTTAAACAGATACTCTGCATTAGTACCAATTTTATTTCTTAAATTTCGCTTAGCTGATTCAATTTTTTTAATATTTCAGGTGGACGGTACGAATCAAATCTTTGAAATCAATTTTTGAAAATTACGTAACTACTATGAATTATTTTGATACTAAGTCTACCGACCGAGAACTTGATTCTTCTATATCATTCAAAGCTCAGGGATTTTTGCGAAGCTTGCTCTCATTTGAATTTTATTTTATATTAACGGTCATAATTGAAGTTTTTGAACAAATCGAAATTTAAATGCTGAACTTAAAAAAAAGAGCTGTGCGTTAACGAATCTCACGCAAGTGTTCACCTTGTAAAAGATAATATTCAACAGATGAGAGATGAGGAAAAATTTAATAAGATTTGGAGTGAAACGACACAAGCTGCTGAGGTCCATGGTATAGAAGAGCCTGTCTTAAAGCGTCTACGAAACGTTCCGAAACGCATAGACTCTGGTAGCCAAAGTCACATATTTTCAAGTGCACAGGATTATTACAAAAAAACTTATTACGAAATTATTGATCAGGCTTTGATGTCGTTGAATAGTAGGTTTGAAAACGAAACAATGAAATTGTTAAATAGTTTTGAAAACTTCGTTACAGGTACTGGCGATATAAATGTTCAGGAAATTACACAGTTCTATAATATTGATGCGAAAAACGTAGAATTAGATGGCGGAAGACTTTTAAATAAACGTGAATTATTTTTACGCTGCATAAATAAATGAATCGTTCAAAAAGAAATTTAACAATTTGAGAAAGATTAAAGAATTAAAAAAAAACCAAAAGTCGAATAAAAAAATGTCGAAAATGAGAAAAGAAGTAGTATCAGAACGTGAAGAAACTGTTGAGATAACAAGCTTTCAACTAAAACACATAATAATGTATCTGCAGGAGAAACCAGAAGTTCGTGGTATTTTTTTAGAGTACACAAAATTAGTTAAACTATTGTTGACGATACCCGGTTCCTCCTGCACAAATGAGCGCTCCTTTTCAACTCTCCGACGATTAAATAGTTACTTGCGTTCTACAATGTTCCAGAAAAGATTAAATGACTGTAGTATTATCAATATATACCGTGATATAATTGATGATTTAGATATTGATACATTATTAGATGTTTTTATTAGCAGGCATAACGTAAGAATGCAAACATTTGCAATGATTTATAAGAAATAAATTATAATTATTTTTATTTATTGTTTGTTCAATTTTACCAGTTTCAATCTGCCCCCCTCCCCCCGTCACCAGGCTGACCAGGGCTCGCGAAAAAATGTAATGACGCCCCTGCGCAAGTACTATCCTAACGCAAATAACGAACGCGAGTACCATTCTAACGCGAGTAATGACGGAACGCAAATGATTTTCTGACGCAAATGAACGCGAATAATACCCTAACGCGAGTAATAACGGAGCGCGAATGATTTTCTGACGCGAATAATGATCGAACCTAACTACTATTCTAACGCAAGGAATATTCAACGCAATTTATTCTCTCACGCAATCGTAATCGGAATATTATAACGCGAATATGGCGCGTGAGACCTAAGTTCCAAAAGCACGAATTAAGACGCACCATGAAGCGCGCGGTTGCGAACGCGAAGGTCACGGAAAATGGCGTATTCACGGTATCGATTTTCGTCGCGGATGCGCTCCCCGCGATCTCCAAGGGCTTGCGGTTGTCATTCGCGATCCCTCGGCCACGAGACCATTCCGGCGCCCCTCGCTTTCGATGTCAATCGCACCATAACCCTGGCGGAAATATTTCTACAAAATTTAAAAAAAAATAAAAGTGTGCTACAAAAAACTACAAAATATAATTGCCAGAATCTATTGAAATCTACATAAATTTAAGAAATGCTATAGAATTCTACATAAAAATGCTAGAATTGGAACACTTTTGTAAATTTATGTATTTTTCTATTGGAGCTTGATCTATAAATTTTTATGAATAACTACAACTTTTTGGATATACTATAAATAAAATAAAAAATAAAATTTACTTCTCTCGTTGAACATTATTTTATGGCTGAAAATCTTGATTACGTGCAAGCTTAATTAAATAAATTTATATTTTACTTAAAAAACTTGCTTACCACCGCTGGATTTGAACCTGAAACCCCTGGCTCTTGAGTCAGTCACCTTCCGCACTGTGCTACAACATTGATTGATGAAGACGTTTCGTATTGTCTATATATGTTACACTTATTGTTAGCAGAAAATTGTACATTTGTGTATTTTTCTATTGGGTCTTACAGCAAACTATACGAAAATAAAAACATAAATATTTTGACTTCTGCGAATTAAGGAGTTATTAATAATACATAAATTTTTGTAGATTTGTGTAAAAACTTGTAACATTTAACTAAAAAGTACAAATTTTAATTAGCCATAATTGTAATAGATTTTTGAGCTGTACAAACAAATCAGTATTTGTTACTATTCGTACAAAATTGTAGTATTTTATGAGAAACTAAAAACTGGATTAGATTCTAATTTGCCTAGTTTTACGTATGTAAATTGTGGTAGATTTCTATAGTCATTTATAAATAATTGTAGTATTCTACAAGTGAGCAGATGTTTTAATTTTTTCAGATTTTGTTGATTCTCAAATTTTTAAAATTTGTAGATCTCTGTACTATTTTTTATTAAACTGTAGTTTTTTCATGAAATACTACTTGCAATAATTTCATGATTTGAGAGCACTATAATTCTTGGTACTATTTCATAGATATTTCTACAAAAAAATAATTATTTCTACAAAAAATTAAATATTTCGATAGAAATGTACAATTTTCTATTTTTAGTCCAGTTTTGTAGTTATTCATAGAAATTTTTTCCGCCAGGGAAACGCCGGATCGGCGAGTAATTAAACGCGAGATCACAAGAATTTATTCCCGAGCGAGAGCGCAACCCGGAGGGCGGTGTCGTGGCTTTACATAGTTTACGCGAGGCAACCTCACCAGTCGTTTGCTCCCTCCTGAAGCTGCTGTGCCGCCGCCAGGTTTAATTACCCTCCTCTGGTCTTTCGAGCAATATAGCTAATTTCGCACATCTCCCCTCCGGGGGACTGACACCCTCCCGCTCATTGATCCTTGAGTCGGATTTTCGCGTTAGAAAAATACCGCCGACCTTTCGCTCGTCTCGCTTTATTTGCTAATTTCGCTAATTTCGTTCACTCTTGTAATCGCGCATTGCAATAACACGTGGCGTGTGACAATCTCTAGTTTCGCGCGATATCTCTCGCTCGCAATTCTCTAGTTTCGCTTCGTGACGAGGATACTCGCGTGAATTTCTCTTGCTTGTCGTAACACGTGTCATTGTCGTTATCTGCATTAGTCATGAATTCACCAATTTGTTCGCTCTTGTAAGTAGGGAGTAGGGATGTCGTATCGATAGGAAAGTATCGATATATCGTATCGATACGTATCGTAGAACAAAGTATTGATACACTAAAAATATCGACCGTAGCGTATCGATACAGTAAATATCGAACGTATTAATATCAACAAAAGAATTAACCACGTAATAAATACAAAAGAGAGGAATTTATTGAACGAAATAATTGATATTGGCGATGGAATTCGGATTTTATCTCTTTTATGTCTCTTTCCGCGTTCGCAGGAAGGGATCGGTTACGTAATGAAAGGAAAGCGAATGCCTGCGACATTAACGCAACAGCTTTTGCGACGTGTGTACATGTATTTGCACAATTGTTGCCAATCTTCACCATATAAAATTACCGGATCTCTCCCGTCCTTATACAGAATCCTCCTCTCCTTATACACAGAATTCTTAATAATTTAAACCATCGATTATAAACAGCGAGCGGGGCGACCGTTGTATAATCGAAACGAGCGATTTACACAATGCGTCGTCTTCGTTCGCTTTGCAATTGTAAGAGAAACTCGCGTTACAGCCAGTTGCTACATTTCTTTCTTTTTTCCTTTCCTTTATTTATTATTATTTTTTTCTTAGCGAAGAGAATCTGCCCGTTAATTATTAAACCCCGTAAAAATTCCCTATCACGGCGAACATGAAATCGTCTTACAATCGCAAGCTTCCCGTTCGATACGCCAATTTTAATCCTGCACTTATACTGATAGCCGTCCTTTAAACTTTATCACTCTTACGACAAGTATACTCATGTACCGGAGTGTATTCGCTTCTCCGCTTTAATATATATACACAATCCCGCGTTCACACAATGTCCAAAATACTATGACCAAATACAATAACTGCGGTAACACATTATACAAATGTAACGTTGCGCCGATAAGTAAATATATATTATGTAAATAAAATAAGAGTTATCCACTGGTTTCGACGGAGTATACAGTTTAATATATTGCATAAACACACAACGAAGCTGAATTTACGGGTATATCGCAGGTATATTGCTCGATTTGAAAAAAAAGTTAGCGATATTATATTATGCGCTTCAGTGGAAGGGTTTTTCATCTCATGAATCGTGCGCCCTTACTCTTTAGTCTGTCATCGAATTCCCTCCGTCTAATGCCTCTCTCGCATTGTTGTCTATTAAAAGGACGCGTCCCGAAAGGCAAGAGCAGTAATAATATGTCATTAGAGACTTCGCTTCGCTGCGCAGAATACCGCAGTCCTTTTGTGCCCTCTTTCTTTCCTTTATATTTATAAACACATGCGTGTACAAATACCCATATAAGGTGCATTCGGGGAGACGCTATTAGCGCTACCTAGCGCTACTGGCTGTTCGCGGAGCTCTATGATAGCGCTACCAAACACTGTCGTGACGTCATTACTGGTAGTGTTATACGTCATAACTGCTCACTACCAACGCTCTTCCTTCCGAGGTAGTGCATTAATAGCGTTAGCATTTACAGGCTCTATGAACAGCGCAATAGTGAATGGTAGTGAATTGTTGTGATTGTTTATTTGAAGAAAAAGCTTTCAGATAATGAATCTATTAAGTCTTGCACTACAAGTGCTACTGCTGTTAATATTACTTTTTTGCGATCTTGCTCCATTTTGCTATTTGATTAGATTCGGTTGTTATGATTAACAAACGCTTAGACCCCTGCGCCGTTATATTTCAAATCAGCGGCGGCGTTTGAAGCAAAATAGCAAACAATAAATACTCAGCATTTGTTTTCAAAATACGATTACTTTATTAGCATTACTAATGTCTTTTCTTTCACAAAAGAAAATAAAATATATCTTAAAATGTTATTCCTGACCATCATACGTAACAAAAATAAAATGTAATTCACTGTATAACCATCAGATATCAGACTTCTTTCTCTCTTACTTATTAAACATTTTTTCACATATTAAGTTGTATAAATAATATGACTAATATAACTTCTACTTAATGTAAAACTCATTTTACTGACTTTAAATACATATCTTTTATTAATTTGAAATTACCGTGAATAAATAATATTTTATTAGATTTTGACGGTTTTAACGAAGAACGTTTTGCTGTGATAAGCAAACCTGCAGAAGAAAACGCGCGTTCAGATGCTGAACTTGTAATCGGTATGGCATAAATGCAGCATACCAATTTGTACAAATTCGGCAGTGACAACTTTATTTTATTCCACCATTGTAGAGGATCTTCGATAATAGATTCTGACATATGTAAATACTTTTTAACTTTGACAAGAATAGGATCTTCAGGAGAAATAATGCTTGTATGTTTCGCAGCCAACTCCAATCGTAATTTTTTAACTCCAAGAAGCTCACACGACTTATTAGGATAATCTGCTTCTTTATTAGATGCCTATTATGAAAAAGTAAAACTAAACATGAGAATCTAACTTATATATATCATAAAAATAATAATCTTATATTTGGTGATTAATATATAGTAGAAGCTGTTGCAAATATAAACTATGTAAGACTTACATATACTAGGCTTAATTACAATATTAAGCCTAGATTTTGTAAATCTAGATACTGTAAATTACCTAGACTAGGTATTGCTTAGATATATAGTTTATAAAAACTGTAATAAAAAAGTTATATATAGCTTAATAGACAAAATTCATATACACTAATTTTTTTATTGTATTAAAAGTATAAATTAATTTTGTATAGCATATAATCAAATGGAACCGAATATGGATATATTATTAAAAAATATATTTAATTATATTTCTCATTTTATATAAAAACAATGTCACTCAATTGAACAATAAGTTTTACTAGAACAAAAATATTTGTTAAAATATGATCTAATCTAAAACGTCGCTTAATGTTAATAAATAAAATATTCCTCAGGAAAAATTCTCAGGAGATTGCTGCTTGTCTGCGAGATATTCAGCAACACCTCTAACACTTTGAAGAGTCGGATCCAGAAGTGCTCCGCAAACATGAGTTTCATGAATTGGAAATCGCTTTTTTATATTCCCTGGCGGAAATATTTCTACAAAATTTAAAAAAAAATAAAAGTGTGCTACAAAAAACTATAAAGTATAATTGCCAGAATCTATTGAAGTCTACATAAATTTAGGTAGTGCTACATAATTCTACATAAAAATTCTAGAATTGGAACACTTTTGTAAATTTATGTATTTTTCTATTGGAGCTTGATCTATAAATTTTTATGAATAACTACAACTTTTTGGATATACTATAAACAAAATAAAAAATAAAATTTACTTCTCTCGTTAAACATTATTTTATGGCTGAAAATTTTGATTACGTGCAAGCTTAATTAAATAAATTTATATTTTACTTAGAAAACTTGCTTACCACCGCTGGATTTGAACCTGAAACCCCTGGCTCTTGAGTCAGTCACCTTCCGCACTGTGCTACAACATTGATTGATGAAGACGTTTCGTATTGTCTATATATGTTACACTTATTGTTAGCAGAAAATTGTACATTTGTGTATTTTTCTATTGGGTCTTACAGCAAACTATACGAAAATAAAAACATAAATATTTTGACTTCTGCGAATTAAGGAGTTATTAATAATACATAAATTTTTGTAGATTTGTGTAAAAACTTGTAACATTTAACTAAAAAGTACAAATTTTAATTAGCCATAATTGTAATAGATTTTTGAGCTGTACAAACAAATCAGTATTTGTTACTATTCGTACAAAATTGTAGTATTTTATGAGAAACTAAAAACTGGATTAGATTCTAATTTGCCTAGTTTTACGTATGTAAATTGTGGTAGATTTCTATAGTCATTTATAAATAATTGTAGTATTCTACAAATGAGCAGATGTTTTAATTTTTTAAGATTTTGTTGATTCTCAAATTTTTAAAATTTGTAGATCTCTGTACTATTTTTTATTAAATTGTAGTTTTTCATGAAATACTACTTGCAATAATTTCATGATTTGAGAGCACTATAATTTATGGTACTATTTCATAGATATTTCTACAAAAAAATAATTATTTCTACAAAAAATTAAATATTTCGACAGAAATGTACAAATTTCTATTTTTAGTCCAGTTTTGTAGTTATTCATAGAAATTTTTTCCGCCAGGGTTTTGTAAAATAATTTCTTTAAGTTGTTTTACTACGAATGAATTGTATTCATTTACACACATACTACTCTCAACTTCTGCCCTGAAAATATTAAAGAAGTAATTGATACAGCAGCATCTATTAACTCTGTTTCGTACAAGCTCATGCATGAGCCTGGCCTTATGATTTAATGTAGGAGGAGACGACACTCTTCTACTGTTCAATGGAGAGATCATATATTTTCACAGATCTAATGTTTAGAATAAATGTACGTTAGGATTGTTTGAATATAATCATATCCTAAAGGATAATCCACATTAACAATATTATATAAGAAAAGATAAATGTTACGAATGATCCTTTAAATAATATAAATCATTGTTGTTGACAATAGCAAGTACGTCTTAGCATCATGATGTTCGACGTTTACTGTCTTCTTGGTTGCAGGACTCTCAATAATACTTAATGGTTTCAACACAATCTCAATCTTGTCTGTTACGTAAAAGAATCATTCGTAAAGATCAATAACCATTATAAGAGATTTCACACAAATGACATAGTATAGAATCATAATATGAATACACATGTTAAAGAATGAATTAATACGTGTTCCTTTTAATCATCAAGTACGTGTCACTCAGATAACACATTAAGTCAGTTCAGAAACAATCATTTCATGTAATCCTTGTTAATCAAGTGCTTTGAATGTAAATGAAGTAATATCTGTAATCTCATCTGCAATGGACTGATCAATATCATGTAGAAACTTAGACGACGTATTAATTCATGCAAGATCAAATAATATCAATTCTCTTTGATATTTCCGCCAATTATAGCTCAGTTAGATGAATCGTCGTAAAGAATTGAGAATGCTCGAACATTACAATTATTCCTCTACTAAGAAATAACGCAATGAAGGATTTATCTTGAAATACGTTAAGTATCGAAACAAAGCAGGCTATAGCGCAATCGTACAAGAAATCCTCTTTCTCGCAAGTATTTACAGTATTTACATTAAAGTAACTCTTCTACTTTACGTGTTCTCAGAAAATGAAATTAGAACGTGAATATTAATACGTGGTTGCAACCGTAAAGAATAATAGAATGAAATGTACTGAGCTCAGTTTCCAAACAATCAATCGTATCATGCGAAGCCAGGAATCTCATTAAGGATTGAAGGCATCTTTCACGGGAGGTGTGTTCCTCACTAAAGATCTCAAGATTTCCCACTCAAGAGCAGTAGCTGTCGACGGAATTACAATCCGCCACAGCACTAGAGATTTGCTCAAGAGCGATTTATTTAGACGGAACGCTGGTCCGCTACTGTACACGGGAAATCAAGAGCGAAAGCTGTAGACGGAACAAAAGTCCGTCACAGCATTTGGATCGCAGATCCGAATAAGTCTTAATCAGACTCGAGTTACCTTGTTACTGTAGAAACTTCAGAATAAGGTATGAGATCCTTGATTAGCAGATCTCTCTTTCTCTCTCTCTTTACTGTACCGCCAGGGCGTCCTCGTTCGAACAGGAACGGCAATCTTTCCATCGTATCGTGCCTCGTCCTTCTAATGGCGGTAATATGCGTCTCACCGGTATAGTCTCGTGGCCATCGCTTGTTGCCAATACCTCGTAGTCGTCGTAGGTCAATGCTCTCGATAGACCATCACTTGCTGCTTAGAAGTACGTGAATACTATTCTATCCACGATCCTTTACTCTACGAGTTTCTCGAAAGATCTATCGCATCGGAACGAAACGTCTTACTTGATTGACCGACGAACACAGAATGCCGGCTCGTCGAGCGGCAGGCTCGTGCCAGTCCGTTTGCGCATGCGTTGTATCACTCCGCGCTCGAGTGTTCAACATCCGAGTCGCAACACGGTCGGTGCAGAACGCGCGGGAAAACATACTAAAGCTGAGCGCGCGGGAAAATATACTATACCCTGGCGGAAATATTTCTACAAAATTTAAAAAAAAATAAAAGTGTGCTCCAAAAAACTATAAAATATAATTGCCAGAATCTATTGAAGTCTACATAAATTTAGGTAGTGCTACATAATTCTACATAAAAATTCTAGAATTGGAACACTTTTGTAAATTTATGTATTTTTCTATTGGAGCTTGATCTATAAATTTTTATGAATAACTACAACTTTTTGGATATACTATAAACAAAATAAAAAATAAAATTTACTTCTCTCTAATTGAACATTATTTTATGGCTGAAAATCTTGATTACGTGCAAGCTTAATTAAATAAATTTATATTTTACTTAGAAAACTTGCTTACCACCGCTGGATTTGAACCTGAAACCCCTGGCTCTTGAGTCAGTCACCTTCCGCACTGTGCTACAACATTGATTGATGAAGACGTTTCGTATTGTCTATATATGTTACACTTATTGTTAGCAGAAAATTGTACATTTGTGTATTTTTCTATTGGGTCTTACAGCAAACTATACGAAAATAAAAACATAAATATTTTGACTTCTGCGAATTAAGGAGTTATTAATAATACATAAATTTTTGTAGATTTGTGTAAAAACTTGTAACATTTAACTAAAAAGTACAAATTTTAATTAGCCATAATTGTAATAGATTTTTGAGCTGTACAAACAAATCAGTATTTGTTACTATTCGTACAAAATTGTAGTATTTTATGAGAAACTAAAAACTGGATTAGATTCTAATTTGCCTAGTTTTACGTATGTAAATTGTGGTAGATTTCTATAGTCATTTATAAATAATTGTAGTATTCTACAAATGAGCAGATGTTTTAATTTTTTAAGATTTTGTTGATTCTCAAATTTTTAAAATTTGTAGATCTCTGTACTATTTTTTATTAAATTGTAGTTTTTCATGAAATACTACTTGCAATAATTTCATGATTTGAGAGCACTATAATTTATGGTACTATTTCATAGATATTTCTACAAAAAAATAATTATTTCTACAAAAAATTAAATATTTCGACAGAAATGTACAAATTTCTATTTTTAGTCCAGTTTTGTAGTTATTCATAGAAATTTTTTCCGCCAGGGTAGCGCCAGTTACGCTATCTATACGCTTCTAAACGAATGACAAAGTATGATAACAACCACCATAGATGCCAGCTAATACATGATCTCTCCTTGTTTTTCGTTCTTCACCAAACAAACTCAGCTCCTCAAATTTGATATAAAATAAATTTAAAATGTAAAAATATAAAAAGCTGCATAAACTTGAGGACATTATATCAATACATATATTCTATACTACTCTTAATTCTGAATTTCTATATTTATTCAGAAATATATTACAAACCTAAATAAAAGTGCAAGGTTGGTTGTTGGATATTCTACCCCACAAAGAATTTCTGTTGCTGTTTTAATACTAAAACGACCTAACTTTCGAAGCGCGGATCGAGCTCGCGGCTGGTCAGGGTTCGAAGTAGGTGCGGAGGAAGGCACAAGACTTGGTTAAAATGAAAACGTTAACAATTTATTCTATGGTGATTAAGTACATACGGTGGGACGCGGAGGCCGACGGTGTGACGAGATACAGAGATCGCGGCGTCGAATATGCAGAAAGCGCAGAGATCGAATACGTACGGAGTTCGCGAGGCGCGAAGTTCGTCGCGGCGGTTGAATATGTACAGCAAGCGCGAAGATCGAAGGCGTACAGAGATCGCGGGTCGCGAAGTACGTCACGGTGGTCGAATATGTACAGAATATGTACAGAGATCGCGGGGCGCGGAGTGTGAACGCGAATCGGCGGGCACGCGGGCCCGTGGTACGTGACGCGCCGGCGCGGCGATGGTTGGCGCGGGAACGCGTCGGGAAACAATCTCGAGCGGCTAAGATCCTTAGCGGAGATAAAGAGGACTCTTTATCTCCTTTCGCATCGATATGTTTCGACGGGACGCGGTACCGGGTGGCCAAGATCCTTGGCGAGTAAGAGAATACTCTCCTACCCTGGTTCACTCCGGTGTGATAGGTATCGAGGTAGAGGATCGAATCAACCACTGAGATGCGTCACTCAGCTGAGCCAGAGAAGACTCTCTAACTCCGGGTTGGTTTTCGAGTTCGGGCTTGCAGGATCCGTGAGCAGCGGAGAATCGGTCGGATCGGTTGCTGGCTCACGGCGGAATCTCTGCGTTACAATAATTTCGGCGTGTTTTATACCCGCGGCGGTGCGTTGTAGTGGCGGGGGTATACGCGACGGCGATCGCGAGCGCCGGGCTGGAGCGGTGGAGCGGTCGGGAAGTACGGCGTCCCGGCGCCGCGATCGCGTTCGGCGGCTTTCGGCCGTTCTCGGCACCGCTCGGTGCTTCGAGTCGGTTGCCGCGGTAAGTCCGTTCGCGGACTTATACGCGAGATGATAGTTTTAAAAAAGGGCACACTGTGCCTTGTCTCGCCCGCGGATGTTCGGCTGGGCGGCATCCGGCTGATGTTCGCCGGGGACAATGCGTTTTGGGGCGCATTGTTACAATACTGATTAAGCAGTTTGCTATATCTTCGATTTCCTTCCATTCATTGTCTGTAGGAATTGAGTCATAACGTCTATTTATTTCCAAGCAGCGTATCACTACCTCTAAAAAATAAATTATAACATTAAATAAAAAAACTATTATTAATACATAACTGATATTTCGGATATTATTGTTTGTAAAATAGTAGACTAGACTTACAATTGTGCGATAGAGAAATATTTTCTTAATTTAACCAATTTAAGTTTATATTATTGTCATTTCACGCTATATAGCCCAAAGGTGGGGCTGAAGGCGTCTATAACTCCAACCGGAGTTAATAACCTCAAAAAAATATTATTGTCATTATGCAAGTTGAATTTAAATTATTCAATTGCCATATATTATAAATAAAAGATATTGCCATTACAAGTTACAAAATTCTTTAGTAATATTTATATTATTAATTTAAACATATTTTTTACAGTAAAATAGAAAAAATTACTGTAAATAATATTTTATAGGTTTATGACATACATATACAAACAGTACACTCAAATTTAGATAGATAAAAATGTTATATGTATTAGCACACAATTCAACCTACCTTTATTTTTAAGTAAACTCGACAACATCTCTAATGTTGTCTATTCCACCTAGTTGATACATCTTTTTTAGCGCGCCATATTAATTTTCGACACCGGCGGCGTGGCGAGGCGGCGCAGGGGTCTACGAAACGCTACGCTAGTACGCTACTGCTGTTCATGGAGCTCGCATTCGCTAGCGCTATCATGGCTCCATGAACGGAGTTAATAGCGTTAGCGTTGGTAGCGCGGTAGCGAGCTCCCCGAACGCACCCATAGTGTGGTAATAGCTAGCAAAATTACTTTATAACTTACATGAACCAATCTTCTAGTGGGAGGGAATTCAAAAATAGTAAATGTTGCAAATGGTCACCTGTTAATACTCCTATTGTCAGTCATTATATTTCCAGCTTTGGAAAATAATCGTTCGCTGGGAACGGAAGTGGCGATAATACTTAAGTATTTCATCGCTATGTCTTGTAGGGCCGAATGTGGGTGCATGCTCCAGTATTTTAGTGGACTCTCTTCCAGAGTAATCGGTGCTTGGTTCAGGTAATATCTGAAGTCATCGGGCATCGCATCATTGTCATGATTGGCAATCCGTCTCGATTGATCGTCAGTCACAAGACTGTCATGAAACGCCCAAAAGTCGTCTCGTTTGGCAGTGACAATCCAGCATGTTTTGATCATATGATTGTTGTCTAGTCGCATTAATCATTCTTGTAATTTTATTTATAGCATGAGAACACGCAACTTTATCAGAGAAGTGAATATTTTTGAATCGTGCATCACAAATAGTGGCTATGGCTAAAGGCGTAACCTTTTCTATAGTGTCAAATCGTTTTAATAACTGTTTCGTTAATTCTTGTTTGAAATGGCTACCTATTTTTGTATCCGGGTTTGACGATGTCAATTTGTTTTTAATGGTATTTACAATAGGTATAGCTTTACTTTTGCGGTCAGGTAAGTTTCGCTACATATAATATGTGTCGCATCTTCAAATGGCTTTAATAATTCCGCGAACTCTTTTGTCGTCTGCAATTCCGAAGCACTTAGCATTGGTGGTGCTGATGGTGATTGTAATAAAATTGGACTGATTATATCAGCCAATTCGATAAATCGGTCAAGCATGTTCTTCGTTGAATTCCATCGCGTATCTACGTTCTGGATTAATTTCAGGGTTGATTTCCTCCGTAATTCATCTGCAGCGGGCACTGAATGTTTGAAATATGTTACGATTGTTTTGATCTTTTTGCATAATGAATTCACAATAGCGTTATCATTAATAATATTTCCCAGTACTAAATTTAGCGTATGAGAAAAACATGGCAAATATTTTTCGGCGCCAAATCCATCCGTGATCGCTTTTTTCATGTTAGCTGCGTTGTCAGCGACCACTATGACTATATTTTCTTTATTTATTCGCCAGTTTCCAATAATCTGCAATAGCCAATTTTCGATATTTTCAGCTGTGTGTCTCTCTCTGTCAGTTCGGTCACACCGATTGTAACAGATTTATGCTGTTCGCTAGATACATAATGGGCTGTTACGGCCAAAAAACTTTTGGTGTTCAGCGTGTCCGTCCATATGTCTGTAGTGAGGAATAAATCGAACTTCCGAAAGACGAGTTTTCATCATGTCTGATAAAAACTCATACTTTCCCTCCATAAGAGCCGTTATTGTTATCCTACAAGGGATTTTGTACAATGGTGAGACGGTTCGCATAAATGTTCGGAAGCCTTCTTTTTCCACCGTAGAAAATGGCAAATTATCCTTTGCGATCATATATAGGAGTTTATTGGTAATATCAGCAGCCTTCGATCCCCCGTCTAGAAGAGAAATAAAAATTTATAATTAAAATTGTTAGAAACGTAGCTTACTTCGATATTTAGAATCAAACACAACTAATTAAAAGGTGAGATTAAAATTGAAAAGTGTATTGCAAAAAAATATATTCTGTATGGTGAATATACACGTTAGTTAAGTAGAATAAAAATAAAAATGTCTATAAATGTACCCAGTGAAAACAATCTAGTCAAAATGATGTCAAAATGAGTAATCAAAATGACGGTAAAATGATGAATAGGACTTATATTATCTAATTCCAATAATGGGATACTGTTGCTTTTCTGCACATTAGCGTTATGTTGTGACATCATTTCATCCTTTGTTTTACATGGTGTATCAACTGTCATTTAAGATGAAAAATGGTTACGAAATCCAATATACATATATAATAATTAATCAATGAATTAAAACATGTTTACACATAAATAATACCGAATTTTGCTGTTTTCACTGGGTAATAATAAATAAAAAATATTTTAAACGACATCCTTAAAAAATCCACTAATAAAAACTGCATACCCATAAATAATTTCTGAAAAGCCACGCCAATCCTAGATTGCTTAGTCTTTATTGGAATTGACATAAAGGAAGAAGATACTGATGCCTCTGAATATATTAATGTGGTCCATACTGTCGATAATGTTGGCGCGCGCGCGAGTCGTTTGAGAATCAGGAGATGGAGAGGAAATCGGTTCATCTACGATCTCGAGTTCGTCGTCCGTCTCGGTATGTTCTTGAGACTAATATCAACATAATAAAAAATATAGTTACAATATTGTTTAATTTTATAATCACAAGATAGTGATCAAACAAATTGTACAAAATTTCTACTTGATTGATAAATGTAATAGTAATTCTACTACTAAAGGAGGAATTGATCTGATTCTACCTAAAGAGCCTCTAGGAGAGAGAGGCGCTAATAGGTCATGTGACCAGCCCTCCGTGATTGGCTGGCAACAATATGTAGTAAGATGGACATTGCGAGGTGAGGAGAGGTTAAACCTCTTCTGCGCTATTCTGCATTAGCGTCGCAAACTCGCAATGTCTTACTACATCTTACTACATATTGTTGTCACATCAATCCGTTGGCGCCTCTCTCTCCAGTCTCTCCTATATAGAGGCTCTCTAATTCTACCAAAACACATCATTGTGCATGATATGTCAAAATTTGAATCATCTTTTATACAAAACGTGTTATACTACCGTATTATTTTTTCTTCTTTTTGATGCTACTGCTGCTTTATCTCCAGGAGCGGTATTCTCTTTCTGAAGCTTCATGTTAACAATATCAGGATGTGAGCGTTTAAGATGAAAGCGTAAATTAGTGGTGTTTTCCGCAGTTTTTACAGTCTGCTGGCAAATTTTACATTTTCCGCCTTCAGCAGATTTTATGAAGAACTTCCAAAAGTTGTTTTTGGGAGGAGACACTGTGAAATGTAAAATTGAACAATTCGTGTTTATCTTTTCAGTGATAGAACACAATAAAAATATTCAATACTATACATAATTTTATTAGTGAAGGATCAATGTTAAATGGATATAACAATATTTAAAGAAATAAAGAATAGTGTGTAATGCATGCATACTGTTGTAGAATGTCAACAAAGATGAAGTTTTGGATTTGGGTTAAGTGCTGGATAACGTGGACGATAGCTCTCTTTCTCTACTTCCCACACTTAATTACTTATACGGTTTTTGTCTTAACTTAATTTTGACGTAGCAATCATGCACGTCTGTAAAATTATTCAAAACAAAAGCACTCAGGAATAATGAAAACTCACGAATGAAAATATGAGATATCACAGTAAAAATAAAATCAAACATTATGCGTATTATTCAATTTGTACTCTACTCACCTGGTAGGTAAACAATTGGAACACTTAAAATTCTTAACGACTGCAGAATAAATCTCTGCATAGACAAAGGCGCCCGCCGGGAGAGGCTCTCGGTGGTAGCTGGTTGCACGGAAGTGACCGATATGTTGCACTAGACACTAGATATCGTCTATTCCTCGAAATCTTGGAAAATCTTTTACGCTAAGAGCTCGGCACACAGCTATGGTACTGAACGACTTCTTCTTCTTCTTCTTATTTTTTATTGGCTCTTGCCGCTATTTCAGCGGTCAATACGGCCATATTTGCCCCTGTTTGTTTAACAAAGTCTGAATCACTGTTAGCATAGCGAAGTCTAAATGGATATTGCTAAAAGTCTGATGAGTGGAAATCGATGCAGACAGTAACAGTCGCAATACTTTAAAAAATTTTCTTTCCGGACAAAATACGTCCGAACCGGTCCACGCACATTGAGCGAATATGGCACTGAACGACGTAGGCGTCAGATGTGTCGATTGCGAAGCAAATAATTCTTCTGTGTTAGGCGTGTCCTTAATAACGGTCGCAACGAGCGGAAATTGACCGAGGCGTTCGGAACGTCAACGTGAAACGTCGAAGAGAAATCACACGGATATCGCACCTCACGACGTTGCAGATGAAACTTGCTACAAATACTCTGAATTATTCTTTAAATGCAGACCGTTTTATTTAATATGGTCGACCACATTCGCTCATGATTGGTTGCAGTTAGAGAGCCTCTAGGAGAGAGAGGCGCCAACAAGGTCACGTGACAGCGACTCAGCTTGATAAATGTCCACACTCATCCGGTGACAAAATACCCTTCTTCTTCTCCTTCTTTAATTTATATTGGCTTCTGCCTCTTTTCAGAGGACAATACGGCCAGCTTTGTCCACTGTTTGCGTAACTGATCTTGAGTAGGATGCTTCAGGTAGTGACAAAATACCCAACTTCCGATAATTTCACGAAAAACCTGCCATAAACCAACGAAATCTTGTAAACAGTGCAACCTCCTCTCATTAGAAGTGGGGTATTTTGTCACCCACCCCACTCATCGACTCGAGCTCGAGACTCTTGAGATTGGCCGCGTTTAGGGGGTCGATTGTGTATCTTGAAACGAGGTGAAAATTACAAAAGTGAACAGATTTTACTAGATTTCGACAAATGAAATCGTAGATACGCTAGTGAATTTCCTCATTTTTGTAATTTTCACCTCATTTCAAGATACACAATCGATCCCCAGCAGACACAACTGTTGAGTTCGTCTTATCAACACTCTGCGTTGATTGGTTGGTTCTAAAAGTAAGAGCCAATCACGTTCGACTGCTACTCAGCGGCTCGGTTTGCTGAACGCGCCCATTGAGAGCATTTTGATATATATTCGATATTCCATATTCGATATTCGGGATCTAGTATCGATACATGTAACTATCGTTGGATAAAATATCGATATTTTAGCTACAAAGTATCGATATTCGCAATATCGATACTGTATCGAACATCCCTAATCGCGAGATGCCATAACGCGCGGCGTGTTAATAATCTCCAGTTTCGCGTGATATCTCTCGCTCGCAATTCGTTAGTTTCGCTTCGTGACGAGAATACTCGCGTGAATCTCTCGCTCGTCGTAACACGTGCCGTCGTCGTTATCTGCATTAATCGCGAATTGCAATAACGCGTGGCGTGTTAATAATCTACGGTTTCACGCGATATCTCTCGCTCACAATTCAAATCTAGAATATTCTCGAGCGAGCCATACGTTTTCGCCTAACTGTCGGCGGCCTTGGCGCTCGGTCGCGAGCCGGGCCGTGTGTACACAGTTTTTTCTACATAAAATATCTTAGCACTCTGGTAATCTTTCAAGCAATTATTGGATATTACAACTGCAATTATAATCAAGTCAAAAGAAGTTGTCATTATTAATGCTTGTGTCGTGGATTATTGCTCATGTCGTATATTCGCAGATTGCAATAATGCGTGGCGTGTTAATAATCTCTAGTTTCGCGCGATATCTCTCGCTCGCAATTCTCTAGTTTCGCTTCGTGACGAGAATACTCGCGTGAATTTCTCGCTCGTCGTAACACGTGCCGTTGTCGTTATCTGCATTAGCCGTGAGTGTGCTGCTCATGTCGTAACACCGCGCGCAACATATATTGCTGAAACTTTTATCTAAATAAATACTTGAGTGTATTTCTCGTCGTAACCGGTTACCTGTGCCAACCTATTTGATATATATTTTGATTATTGATACAACTATTATTATTTTGTATATCCCTTGCAACCATCTTCTTTGATAGCTATATACTGTGTTTGATCCTCATTTCCTGCGTCAATCAAATCGTCATTTTCGTTATCGTGCGAACAATACGATTATATACTATAGTTGAAGAGTATTTTCTCGCGAATATTCCATCGCGCTTTCGCATAGAAATTCGAACCGAGCCATCCATTACTCGTCATCTTGGCGAACAGAGCGGTGTTGTTTTGCCTTTTTTCTAGCATTCCGAACTCGAAGCCTATTGTGCTTCGGTATATTTGTCGATGTTTTCGTACTGAGTTAAGTTGTCATTGCCTTGAGCTCACGTTAAATTCTTGCCGTCCTTCAACCGTTCCTGCTTCGTATACCCTAAGTCGACTCTCCGATTATAATTGTTGCGCGGACTTGCTGGTTCCGCGGTAAAGATATTCGCGGTATCGCTGTCGTTAACTACTATTAGTCGTATCAATTCAACATGTCTAAGTCAGCTCAATCTCGTCGCGAGTTGTGTGTCCGGCGGATGCGGGAGATCCATGATCTTTCCCTGCAGGCCTCGACTGAATCAGCGATCCGAGCGAACTTTCTTGCCCGAGCTTTGCGAAGATCGCCGACGACTTCGAAAACGCGCATCCAAAGGTCATACAGGAGACTTCCGAATTCGAAACTGAAGACGTGATCCGTGCAGAATTCGATAAAATGCACTACGGCGTGAAGGGACGGTATCACGTGATCACGGGCGTGTCGCTCGGACCCACTCAGGCTCAGTCCTCGGGCCAAACGTCGACTATCAAATTGCCTAAAATTACGCTTCCACAATTTTCGGGCGATCTCGCACTTTGGCCTTCCTTTATCACGCTGTTCAATACTTCGATTCACGATAACCGGCAGATCTCCTCGATGGAAAAATATCAATATCTGCTGGCCTCGCTAAAGGGGGAAGCCCTCAACGTAGTCAAGAACCAGCCTTTTTCCGCAGAATATTATACGATAGCCTACGACTCGCAGCTCGCCAGATATCGGAACAAAAGAAAGTTGGCGGATCATTATTTAAAGTCGATACTCGAGGCAAAACCGTTGAAATCAGAATCGGCCGATGCTCTCAATACTTTGTTAGATACGTTCACCGAGAATACGCGCGCGCTAACCCTGATGAAATTTCCGACCGATGCGTGGGAATTCATTTTACTAAACCTCTTAGACGAGCTTCCCCGCTCATTGCGGGAAAAATTCGAATCTGCACATCGAGCTGAAGTGATACCGCGATATGCTCAACTCACTAAGTTTCTTTCCGAGCATTGTAAAGTCCTTGACGCCATCACGGGTCCGTCAACCATTTCGCTCAAATCGCAGTCGTCTTCGCCGAAAAAATCCGTGTCGGGTTCGTCGCTTGCAACTCGAACTGCCGAGTGTCCGGTGTATAAAGAACAGCACCTCGTTTTTAAGTGTCCTCGATTCTTGAAATTAGCGCCCAGGGAAAGGCACTCAACGGAAAAAACCTCGAACTTGTGCCTTAATTGCCTTCGCGCGGGTCATGGCGCTAACAACTGTCCATCGACGTGGACGTGTCGGTCGTGCAAGGCTAAACATCATACGTTGTTGTACTTCGAACGGAATTTGAGTTCGACGAGTACCCCTACGGCTGCAGGAACCTCCTCCGAATCGGAAGCGGAAAAGAGTTCGTCGCCGCAAAATAATGAGCCCCTCGTCACCATGACAAGCGTTGCAAAATCGAGTCCGATTGTATTGTTGTCAACGGTGCAGGCCGAAGCTCTCGACATCCACGGGAATCCCTGCCCTGTTCGCATTCTTTTGGATAGTGCTAGTCAACTGAATTTTATTTCGGAAAACTGCATGCGAAAGGGTGGTTTCGGACGAACCAAGCGTCGTACCATAGTTTTAGCGGTGAATGATACTAATAGCCGTATTCATAGTCCTTCCTTGAGTAAGGATTCCTTGTTCCTTATTCTACACTTCATAAATTTTAAGGTTTCTTGATCGATCAAGGAAGGTTAATGAAATGTAGAATAACTAATAAGGAACAAGGAATCCTTATTCCTCAAGGAAGGACTATGAATACGGCTATAAGGCGGCTGCCACTCGAGGCAGCACCTCATTCGTGATTCAAGCACAGGGCAATGGCAATACTCGCATTCCAATAGAGGCTACGATTCTTCCACGCATCTCTGCCCAATTACCTAGTAGTCAAGTTGAACAAAGGGCGTGGAAACATTTAGAGGGATTGAGGCTTGCTGATCCGCAGTACCACCGACCGGGTCCCATCGACATCTTGATTGGCGCAGAGATCTTTGCGTCGTTGCTTCGGGACGGTCGTCGTGTAGGGAAGAAAGGCGAACCAGATGCCTTTAACTCTATCTTTGGCTGGGTTCTTGTCGGCTCGGTGTCGATGCAGGCATCCCAGTCTACACATTCGTTTCTAACTCTCGACTCTTTAGATGCATCTCTTTGTCGATTTTGGCAATTAGACGAGATCCCCACAGCTCCGCTATTCACAGGAAGACAGATGTTGCGAGGCTACTTGCGCAGACCACGCGTCGCGATGTATCTGGTCGCTTTGTAGTGTCATATCCTTTCGCGAAGAATAACCCTTGCTTTGTTGGCACGCGTCTTGAATAGATTTCGCGCACTTGAGCGTCGCTTTAAACTAGATGCAGAGTTTAAAATGAACTATAGTAAAATTATGCAGCATTATTTAGATAATGGTTATATGAAATTGATTAAGCAGCCGTTCCCGGTGGACGGACCTGTCTTCTACTTGCCCCATCATGGGATATTCAAATCAGATAGCACGATTACGAAGTTGCGTGTCATGTTTGATGCAACGACTAAGGATCTGAACGGCGTCTCGCTGAATCAAATGTTGCGATCCGGTCCTAAGTTACAGTCAGATATAGTTGTGATATTGTTGAGATTCCGGATCGGCCTTGTGGCGCTTACCGCGGACGTCAAGCAGATGTTCCTTCAAATCTTGGTTGAACTCGGTCAATGTAACTACCAACGAATTTCAGATTTGTTAGGATATATCGGAAACATCCTCCGGCTTGAGGTTGCTATCGACGATACGTACTACGCTTGGTCAGATTCTGAGGTTACCCTCGCTTGGATACGCTTGGCTCCACACTGTTGGAAGACGGTCGTGTATAATCGTGTTGCACGCATCCAGTCCAACACAGATATCTCTTGTTGGAAACATGTCGATACCAAATCTAACCCAGCTGGTTGTTGCTCAAGGGGCTTGTTTCCTCAAGAATTAGTGGATCACCCGATTTGGTGGACTGGCTACGTGGCTCATTGAATTTGAACCCACTCAAGAAACGATATTGGAAGTCGATGATCTTCCTGAGGAGGAAGAAAATTCTCGCGCCTTTGTCTCTATAGATTCTGCTGATGTCGCAAACTCTGCTACTATTGTCGATTCGCTTCTCGATCGCTTCTCGTCGTTGGATAAGCTCGTCAGAGTATTCGGTTATTGTCTACGCTTTGTTAATAGACTCAGATCAAATTCGCTCAATAGTACTCTCGTTGTAGATCAAATCGAATTTCATTCGACCTTGCTATATCTCGTCAAATTCGTTCAATCTTGTTGTTTTGTAGAGGATATTGATAGAATGAAACGCAATCAGAATTACTCCAAACCTCTGCGAAAACTCGCCCCCTTCTTGGATGCACGCTGAGTCCTCAGGGTGGGCGGTAGACTAACACATTCCGCCATCTCGTATGAAGCCAAGCACCCAGCATTGTTACCTAATAAACATCGACTCACGGAACTTATAATAGAGCGCACCCATCGTCTACACTTACATCCGGGGCGTCGAGCGCTACATTACCTTTTGTCGCAGAACTTCTGGATTCTGGGGGCCCATCAGGCCATTAAACGTTGTTTGTCGCGCTGCTATCAATGCTTCCGGGCGAATCCACGTGCTATGCAACCGCCCATGGCGGATCTGCCACTAGATCGAGTACGTCAGGCTAAGCCCTTCTCAATCGCTGGAGTCGACTATGCTGGGCCATTTCTGGTTTACAATCGTTCTCGCGGAGCCACCCCGTTATGTCTGCCTTTTCGTTTGCTTCGCTACAAAGGCAGTTTACTTTTGTCGGCTCTGAGGCGCTTTATTGCTAAGCGCGGCCGCTGCTCGCGGATATTGCACATCCTGCAGCAACGACCAAAATGGTTGAAGTCGGCTAATACGGTGCAAAAGGACACGTTGGTCTTGTTGAAGAACGAGAATGCCCCTCCCTTACAATGGAGGCGAGGGCGAGTCGTGGAGTTACACCCGGGTCGCGACGGTATCTCTCGGGTCGCCACAGTGAAGACAGCGGATGGCTCGCTCACTCGCCCTCTGGTGAAATTGTGTCCCTTACCAGTGGACAGTTCACCAGAGGGATCTAGTCAAGCGTAAAAAATACGTTGTATTTTGGTGGGCGGAATGTTTGGCGTATCGCTTTGTACATATATTTTAGTTGTAAATAGTTGATTAGTTGCATGTAGATCTAGATTAGTCGTACCATTGTTCTTTTCGTTTCTTTCGCGCGAAACGTCGGTGGATCGCGATCGGTAGAGATCAAGCGACTCACCTATTGGTGCTGCCATCCCCCATCCATCGACGGCACCCATTACTCCCAAAAAAGGGAGCACTTACTCGCCCGCGGCACGTTTCAGGACCGCGGATACTCATCGTCATGCCGCCGCGCCGTCGTAAAGCACTCATCGTCACGTCGTTGTAACGAACTCATCGTCACGCCGTCGTAAAGAACTCATCGTCACGTCGTCGTAACGAACTCATCGTCACGCCGTCGTAAAGAACTCATCGTTACGCACTTGTGGAAGACGGAACAAAAGATCTTTGGGAACGCCCGGCCGCATGGCCACCGATCTCTCGCCTGCTTTCGCCTGCTTGCCTGCTTGCTCGCTTTTGGCCCTCGCCTTTTTGCCTGCTCACCTGCTTGCATGTGCCTGCCTTCGCTGCTGCAAGCCGAACCAGACGAGGCCATCTAAGCGGCCACGAGGCCCACGGACAGAGCGAGAACCGGTGGACTCCAGAGGACGACCGGCGAACCACGTGAGTCGCTTTTCGCTTTTCGCTATCCGTTGTATGTGCACATTTTGCTCTTTTGCTTTACCATTAGTCGTGAGGGGATTTTAATTACCCTCCCTCTGGTCTTTTGAGCAATATAGCTAATTTCGCACATCTCGTCTCCGGGGGACTTACACCTCCCCGCTCAATTATTAAGCACCAAGATCCGCTTCGACCAAAAACGGCACTTCTCATTGCTATTATTTTAAATTTTCCATTTTTTCTAATTTTACATAAGACACTTAATTTTTTTTAATTGACATTAATTTTTATTAAATATTTTCGTAAACAGTGAAATTTTACCTGTAATAATTCGTGAAAAAAAAAACAGTTATATAATATATATTATAGTTCTTATAAATAAATATATTAATCGTATTATTTTGCAAACATACTTTATAATTTAAACTGAAAATAATATAATCATATATAAACTTATATAGTCATCTAAGATTATATATGATCAGATCAGATATTGCATCTCAAAGTATCTCTTAGATGGCATTCGATGGGATCTGTTTCTCGTATTTAAAATTTGACAAACAGTGTTATAAGAACGGTATCAAAAGACACGACACTATCTCGCGTTATGGAGCGACATAATTTTTGTATCATTTGTATCGTGGAGTCCACTTTTGTAATAAAGTGGCACACTTAAAAAAAACCATATAAAAATATATAACAATTTTCTGAAACTTACTTAAATATATATGTCCTTATATGGAGGGGTAAAAACCACAGTGGTGTAAGTCAAATTTTTAAAAATATTTTTTTGTGTGCATAGATGCAATTTATATATTGTATAGATTGCACCTATGCACGCGAGAAAAAATTTAAAAAAATTTAACTTACACCACTATGACTTTTACCCCTCCATATATAGTCTTATATAATCATATATGTCCATATAAGCTCTTATCAGGCGAAAATTCATATATGAGCATATAAGATTGCTTCTTATATGAGCATATAAGACATTATAAGAGATTTTTTTCCCGGGAACTTATGTGTAGATCCGAGTATATGTTCATATATGATTATCATTAACCTTATAAATATAAGAAACTTATTTTCCGCTCGTTTGAAGCAAAGGCTATAATGAGGAGTAAGACTAGTATACGAGCAATAACAGATGTTACAACAAATTCATATTATATCTAACTTTATTGAAATATTAACGTTTCGTTCCGTACTAGGACTTCATCAAAATTGTCAATAATAAGCGAATAATTAAAGTACGAACATATATAGGGGTCAAATTCAACGCAATCGATCAAACATAGAAACATACCGCAATTACAAAGTCAAAAATTAAAAAGATAGAACGCTTTCTTCTGAAGTCTGTCATCCTCCGTTAATTTTTCCGTTTTTTTGGATAACGTTAATTTCCAATATCGTCGTCACGTGGAGACCCATGTAAGTCCATAAATTGGAAACAAAGTACCGTATATTTCTGGACCAACTTAGTGGCAACTGAACAAATATTCTTCTATTAGACCACTTATGTACGTCTTGTTTCATATATTTTTATTGAATTAATGTTAAATTATCTAATAGAAGAATATTTGTTCAGTTGCCACTAAGTTGGTCCAGAAATATACGGTACTGTGTTTCCAATTTATGGACTTACATGGGTCTCCACGTGGCGACAATATTGGAAATTAAAATTATAAAAAAAAAAAAAAAAAACGGAAAAATTAACGGAGGATGACAGACTTCAGAAGAAAACGTTTTATCTTTTTAATTTTTGACTTTGTAATTGTGGTATGTTTCTGTGTTTGATCAATTGCGTTGAATTTGACCCCTATATATGTTCGTACTTTAATTATTCGCTTATTATTGACAATTCTGATGAAGTCCTAGTACGGTACGAAACGTTAATATTTCAATAAAGTTAGATATAGTATGAATTTGTTGTAACATCTATTATTGCTCGTATACTGGTCTTACTCTTCATTATAGCCTTATAAATATACTTTGTGATGACGACGACGATGTCCGCTCGGTCTCGCCGGCCGAGAAGGAGCGCGCCGTCACTTTACCGAATGGCCAACGTCTTTAGAGAACTCTACGTTAATTCACAACCGATGGTAGCTCGACCGACTACTTCGCAAAACCTGGTATGGGCGCCAGGTGCGATTCCTCGCACCACGATACACGAAATCTTAAGTTCTTATTATCTCAGGCTTGAGTCCGATATAGGAGGAGAGGGAGCGCAGCGCAATTAACACACCACAATTATAACAAGATAATAGATTTAATGAGAAAGCATATAGAAGAGAACATTTCGGCCGTAATGGCGGTGCAACAGGTCACGCCGCGAACGCGATACTTTCGGACCGAAGTACGCTAGGAGCAACCTGTTTCTCAATAGTAAGTTACAACAAATTCCACCCCGTGTGTCTCGGTACTGACACGCACCTAGATTACGACAAACTCCCACCCTGAATCGCGCGGTACCGACAACGATTAATTACCACTCGACGCAACATATTTCCAATTCGACGCACACATAACTCGACGCACATTTCACAACTCGACGAAAAATAGCCGCGGACAACTTACGAGACGGTAACGACGTCGAATAGGAACGGCTCGCAATACGATTACAATTCGCGATACGATACGCTTTCAACCCTTTACGCGATCTCGCAGTCCCGAAATGGCCGCGAATCTCTCTGATTCCGCGAGTCCCGATGACCGCGGATCTTTGATTCTGCGAGCCCCGAAATGGCCGCGAATTCTTACGATTCCGCGAGCCCCGAAATGACCCCGCGATTTAGCGCTCGCGTGCGACGCCTCGCGAGGTCCGCAACACGAAATGCGAAGGTGTCCCGCACGTCACGACGCGATCACGCGGGTCCCATGCGGCCCCGCGTTGATACGGTGTCCGGCCCGTACAAAGGACACCTCGCCCAAAACCGCTCGATCACGCGAAGCGCCTTTCGCCGTTTCCCATACTCCGAATCTACACAATACGACACTTAACGCGTCCCGCCGATACGACAATTAGCTCGACGAATAATGAGCTCGACGACACGACCATTAAACGCGTTGACTGTCGGCGGCCGCGCACTCGAACTCCCGAGACGGGCAATTACGCACTTTCCCGGCCGGGCCCTCCCGCGGTATTCTTTTCGAGAGAATTAAACGAATCACATACTTTCGCGGCACAACGCGACTCCCGGGAGGACCTTGGTATTGCGACGATCTTACTTGCGGTGCTTGTGCAGTGGCCTTACAATTGAGTCCGCTCGTTCCCTCGCTCGCCGGCAACAGGTGGTTTCGCAAGTAGGGGGTGGATGGCACCTCTCAAGATAACGGCTCGCTCGACAGTGACGGTCCTCTGGCCCGGCGGGACCACGCCTGCGCGCCGGGGTTGCACGCCCTGTCGCCTTGTCGCTGCTGCCCTTACGCGAGCGCCGCGCCCGACCAGGGCGCCCTCGCGTCCGCTTCCGCCCACCGGTGGTGGTACCAATATGGCGGCGGGTCCAGGCCGCGATTCCGGGACCGGTGGCTCGACGGCCAGGCTGGCCAGGCCATAGCTCGCCGACCGGTGGCTCAATTCCGGTGGTGTTCTTCCCTTTGACGGGGACCTTCGTCGGGGCGTCCCCCTTTCCGTTTCCTCCGTGCGCGGGTCATTCGGTGTAGTGGGCCAGCGTCCTCCACGACAGGTGTTATACCGGCTGTAGGCCCCTGTGTGCCCCGCCCGCCGGCCGTCCGTCCCCGGCACCTCCAGCTGTTCGCCTGCTGATCCCTCGGTGTGACCCACGTCGGTACATAAATTCGGGGCCATCTGCTCCGCACCGCTTCGTAACCTGTAAGTATCGCAAATTCTTAACCTAACCCTACGCTAGTGCTCCGCCCGCCTCGGGCGGAGGCACCACCCTTGACGTCTCCCTCGGCCGAGCTACCATCCGGGCCGGGGACGTGACTTTGTCACGTCACAACTTTTACATGATCAGACATGATAATATACAAGTGTATAAGACCATATATGGCTATATGTATAAGGTTATACTTAAAGAGGTTTTATGGAATATATAATCATATAGTTTCATACACCCTCAGTCCTATTACTCGTGTCCGAGCGTGGTGACTTCTCTTCATATACATGTGTTGCGCACGTGGATTATACACATTGTATATGGGACCTACAGTTTAACGCCGATTCCGAACGGCTATATATATATATATATATATATATATATTTTTTAGAAATTCTCTTGGCAAGACATACTCTTGGTGGTTTGTCATTGCCTTCCGAGAGGAGAACGAACGAATATAATTTTTCTAGTTCTACCGGTAATCAAACCCGGGACCTTTGGCTCAATAGACCAGTGTGCTGTCTACTAGGCCACGCTCGTTCTCTTTTCATATAAGCCATATAATATTGTTCAAGATTATATTTCCATTTCTTATAACCATGTATAATTATATGTATATCTACTAATATGAACAAATAAGAGATTTTTTCCCGGGTATATAATCATATATGCTCATATATGGCCATATATAATTATATACTCTCATATATGGCCATATAATATTGTTTAAGATTATATTTTCCATTTGTTATATGATCATATATAACCATATATCTACTAATATAAACTAATGTGAACTAATATGAACAAATAAGAGGTTTTTTTTTTCCCGGGGTGTTAGCATTTAGAAATATATTATTGATATAAAACATTTGTACTACTGTAAACTTTATATGTTATTTGTTTCCGAAACTAAATAAAATGAAAAGTTTGAAGAAATACATACAACACATGGTAGTATTTTTTAATATTATTTTAATACAAATGTTAAAGCTAGATATACATTTTTATACAAAATGCTTTTACGCAAATGTTAGTAATATACACATAATACTTTTTAGTTCTTTTTACGAGAAAACAATATAATTATATAAACTTTTAATAAACAGTATAATATAAATTGAAGGAGATATACATAAATTGAAGGAGATATTCCTTGGCGTATTTGACCACTAAGAAGAAAAGGTCTTATGAACAAGTGTCCTAAACTGCTTCGTTTTTAAAATACCGGGTGTCAAAGTTGTGAAAAAAAAGTATGAAAATTTCGAAAATCTGGAAAACGTTTAAAGATATTTAATTCAAAGGACCTTGCCATATCCTTATGGAAATTGGGTTTCGGTGAAATTAGCTGAAACTTTGGAAATAAATAGTTTATGTAATGCTGATCAAAAGTCACAATAGGCAAGATTCACAATAACCGTTTAAATGCTATCAGCGTTCAAAATTCAAAATAAGGCGTTATGTCAGTATTATTGTGGGACAGTGGAATGCAATGTATTATTCTACAGAATCACATAATTTATTCTTTTCGTTAAGGCTCCTGGGTATCTGCCGCGGCCATGTTGAATCGTGACGTCAGAAGCGAGAAAACGACACGGTGAAAATTCTTGCGTGGTACTTCCAAATAAAAAGATATTTGCTTAAAATAACACTACAGATCACTTCAGCACACTTCGAAAATACTTCGAGTTGAAGTTAAATCTACCCCTTTTCCTTGACAGTTAATAAACAGCCGTAAAACGAATGTGATACGATGCAGGCTTGTGCGCAAGCGCATGACTAGATTTCGTATTACATTTTCATTTTACGGCTGTTTATTAACTGTCAAGGGAAAGGGGTAGATTTAACTTCAACTCGAAGTATTTTCGAAGTATGCTGAAGTGATCTGTAGTGTTATTTTAAGCAAATATCTTTTTATTTGGAAATACGACGTAAGAATTCTCAACGTGTCAATTTTCAACATTTCTCGCTTATTCTCCATTGGAGAGAGTTCTTATTTCTACCGCGACGGTACGTCGCCACCGTCAACGCGGAGTTCTCAGCTCAGGGATCAGGAGCCTTAATACAAAAATATATATTTATGTGAAAAAAATGTATACATGTATGCATGTATATTTGTATATACATGTATATATGTTATAAGATTATAATTCATATATAGGGGAGACCGGGGCGGAGTCGTCACTACAATTATCTCGAAATTTGTATGTTGTGTGAACTCGCCATTAATATTGTAAACACTACTTATGGTGCCCAACGGAGTTGGTTGGTAGTGAGATTATATGCCATGTTGTGATTTTCATTAAGGCAAATGTGTTTTCGGAGGTCAAAAGTAAAATTTTTTGCGCGAAAATTTTAAATATTATTTTCTCGCCGAATCTCGAGATGAGTGATTCTGAAGAGTAATGCATGCTGAACACGAATCCAGTGAAGTTTTTTTATTTTCGTTGATTTCTAATATTTCATAAGCGATCAAACTTAAAATCTGTGTCCGGGGCGAAGTCGTCATCAAGCCACCGGGGCGGACTCGTTACTGTAACGACTTTATCCCGGTGGTTTCACTCTATTTTTCGTTGCAAATGCGTCATTTCTCAATTGCAAGAAAATGGTACGCATGTATCATCAAAACGACTCCCGTCGACAAGAAGCAACTCAGGAAGACAGTTCTTGCGATGAAAAAAGATAAAATTAAGACAAAGTAAGACAAAGTAAGACAAAATTAAGACAAAAGATAAAATTAAGACAAAAAGTAGCCGCAAAACAATTTGGAGTCCCGAGAACTACGTTGAACGACTGGCTGAAGAAGAATAATGATGAAATAGCACACTTGGATGACGTGGCCGTATGATATCATGGAGGCTTCAGGCGAAAATCAAAGTCAAGGAAGCAATAGTTGTTGGATTCCGACGAGGACTTGGATAATATGTGCTGCATGTGCTCAGAGATAACAGAGAACAGAACTGACGAGAAACAGTGCATTTCGTGCGAGCGTAGGGCACATAAGTGCGTGCGCTTTTCTTGTAATTATTTTTTGCCATCGTGTTTTTAATTAATGTTTCCATTTTTTTTATTAAAAAATAATTAATAAAATGTATCTTATCATTTTTCATGATCAGAATTATGAATTTTTATTTAAAATCCAGTCCGAAAATGGAGTGACGACTCCGCCCCGGCAATTTTGACATTTCAATTTTTGCACCTTTGTCATTTTTACTGTATATCGGTTGAACAAAGCGACGTAGACCAAAAATGCCCTTATAAATTTTGTAGCCAAGGGTTCACTCTTTACAACTGTATACCACATTTTACTAAAATTATTTGTTTTGTTGTTAAAAATCGGCACCAAAAAAATAGTGACGACTTCGCCCCGGTCTCCCCTATAGATATTGTTATATCTAAACAGATACAGTCAGATCTGGACTGTTTCGATGAAATTCAATCACAGATATGGTCCGATTTGAGCAGATATGGTCCGATCTGAGTCGTCGAAGACCAGATTACACTCCATATATAGTTATATATAGTTATATATAAACATATATGACCAGATCTGCGCAGACATGAGAAGTCATATCTGACCATATCTGACCAGATAAAATTTAATCTGCTGAGATATAATTTGATGTGGTCAGATCTAATCCTTTTTTCCCCGGGTGGTTCAAATCACTCACCACTTGATAATTCTAGCAACAAATAATCTTTTTCCGTTTTTTTCTTGTGCTAATCGTCTCTTATGCCTCGAAGAAATATCACGGTTCCTTTTTCTATGATATTACCAAAATTATTTATTATTATTATGTACCTAACCTATAAAAATAACAATCAAATATGCATTAATTGTACAGCAATTACATACAATCGTATGGAAATTCAAATCTATTATGAGAACTTACCTTTGACTCACTATTTAATTTAAATTATTTTTCACTATATAATTTAAATGTGTTTATTGTCCTACACTCAGATAACAACTACGATTACGTGATCGAAAAACTGTTCTTTAATGATTTTTTTAGGTTAGTGGCGCTACTACGATACGCCATCTTATTACATTTTGTTAAATTAAGAGGCACGGTGGTGTCTCGCGCCAAGTACACGTGAAGCTGCTTAAGAAAAGACTATTTTTTGTGTCTAAAAAGTTTTAAGTATTGAGAGGCATAAACGACCAATATTACATTTTTTTTTAAAGCAGAGAATACCTCGTTTCGCGTGAAAGTCGCTACTTTACCAAGACACAACATTTAAAGCAGTGAATAAAGTATTCTCTACTTCAGAAGAAACTTGTTTTAGTAAAGCAGCGACTTTCTCGCGAAATAAAGTATTCTATGCTTTAACAAAAAAGACTTCAATTTATCAACAATTTACTGCTTTAAAGTTGTGTTTTGGTAAAGTAGCAACTTTCACGCGAAACGAGGTATTCCCTACTTAAAAAAAAAGACGTAATATTAGTCATTTATGCCTCTCAATACTTAAAATAACTGCTATATTTTCGAAACTTTTTTTGTTAATAACTTTTTAATAAAAAACAAGCGACGACTAAAACCTTCTGAAGGTCACTCAGGAGGGTGACCTTGACAACATATGTCAAGGTCAAGGTCATCGGAGGGTGGTCCGTATTACTGCATAATTACCAAAATAAATTACTACTTATTTGAAAATTAATAATTAGTGGAAAATGAATACTAAGTTTTTCAATAATGAATAATTAGCCTCAGGGCAAATTACTTATGTCTCTTGATTTTTAAAGTTATTAATTGGTTTAATATAAAGAATTAAATTATTACATAAAAAAATGGTTTAAAAAAAAATAATTATGTTAATGTTATATGTACATATATACACATACATTACCAATATGCAAAAAAAATTCAATCATTTTTACCTAAATATTAATTTTCACATAAAAAATTTTTCACTGACAAATTACCACTTTTTTAAGTAATGCATAGGTCTAAATAATATTATTAATTTTTACATAATTAGTAATTTTTTGTGACTAATAACTAATTTACTAATTCAATAAAAATTTAATTTGTTAATAGAGGAAAGTCCCCTATTATGAGATAAGCTCCTAATATGCGATAGCGGGGTTTCTGCTAAACTAATAAGTTCTATTTGTTGGTTCCACCATGAACTTATTGCCCTTGGTGTAAAAGCTATTTAGTAGAAAATTCATTGTTCAGTCGTACATGCACTCGTTAGAAATATCGAAATTGTGAATTTGGATGTTGTCAAGTTCCATGAAGATGAGCCCTTTGAACCTTGTTTATTATATAATAAATAAATATTTGACAATGAGTTTTGTATGCAGCGATAGAGTAAGGTCGTATTAATAGGAAAATACAGGATATGTTGAGTTGCTCAATTGTAGAGGATAGATTTGGTGATCACGAAACCGCAAGGCGTGGGGCCCGTAATATGAGATATTCAGGAATTCAGGGTGACGATCGTTGCTAGAGTATGAAGGTTATTGTATAGTAATATGTATGTATGTATGTATGGTTTATTTCTTATCCCCGCAGGGTTTGAAAGGCGTTTTTCAAGGAACGGTCCCAAACCTTTACAAACACCTCGCTCATCCGCATACATAAAATTTTACACATTTCTTAACCTAACTTAAATCTAATTAACCTAATGGTGTGGATGTGAGCTTCTGCCTCTGCATCCGCCCACACCCACACCCGCCGCACACACACACCCCTCCGCAAAAGGGACTTCCGTTTCCTCTTGCTTCCAAATTTCCATATCTACCGCTTTTACTCCCCCTCTCTTCGGCAAACCACTCATTCTCTCTCATTCATTCCTCAGTCATACCTCCCTCTTCCCCTCCTCCCGACCCTCCCAGGAACCCTTTCTTGTTCCTCTCCTTCTCGATCTCCTTCATCCACCCTTCCCCCTCCCCCTCCTCTCCCAGCACCCAACCCCTCGCCTCCTGCCAACTCCCCTCTCCTTCATCCCAGTCCCTACAACGCTCCCACGTCTCTTCTTCTCCCTCGCACAGTCTGCATATCCTTTTCTCCTCCTCCTCCCAATATCTGCCCTCCCTCATTTCGTTCCCCAGTCTAAATCTCTCTATTCTACTCCACCTACTTTCCCCCCACCCTTTCTTTAGGTATCCCTTACTCCGGTATCCCCTCCTCTTTTACTTCCTTGTACCATCTGTTATATCTGGACCCTTTTATTCTCTCCCATCTCTCCGCCCTTTGTGCCTCCCTTTCCCACCTCACCATCTCCTCTAGACGTGTCTCCTCCTCCCCCATTCTCTCCCCCTCACCCTCTTCCCACAAGCCTCTTTCGCTCAGGAACTTCCTCCTACCCTCTTCCCAGCTCGAGGTTCCCCCTATCTTCCCGGATCTTTCCTTCATCTCCTCCCAGCACATTCTCGCCAGCTCGCTTCCTCCTCCCTCCTCCAGCCTCCTTTCGAACCCCCATGCCCTCCTGCCCGCCCTACCTCTCAATTTTTCTCTCTGCAACTCCTCCCTCACCAAGTACCCCGGCGTCCTCCTGTCCACTCCCAACACCCATCTCAAATATCTTTCTTCCAGCCTCTCCATCCCCTCCCTCTCCTCCCATCCCCATATTTCCACCCCGTACCCCATTACCGTCCAAACCAGCCTGTCGAATAGCCAAAGTCTTCTCCCCCAATCCTTCCCAAACCTCCTCTTTCCTATCCCCCACACTTGCCTTATTACCGCCGCCGCCTTCCTAACCCTTTCTTTCACGTGCGCCTCTTGCCCTCCATTCCTTTGTAGCGTATACCCTAGGTATTTGAACTCCTTCACCTCCTCCACTTTTCTTCCTTTCCACCGTCAATCCCTTTTCACTATCCTTCCTCCTCCCTTTCTGATTCTCATTATCTTGGTTTTCTCCGCATTGAGTTCCAGCCTCTTCTTATCCAGATACCTCTCCAGCCTCTCCATCATACTTCTCATTTCATCCTCCCCCTCCGCCAGCAGCACCATGTCATCTGCAAACTCCAAGTCATACACCCTTCCTTCTCCCAGCCTGATCCCACCCCACTTGACCCTCTTCATCTCCTCCTCCAAGTCCGCCAACAATATAATAAAAAGCACTGGGCTCAGCGGACATCCCTGCCTCACCCCTCTTGCTGTCCAAAAACTCTCACCCAGCTCCTTTCCCACTCTAACCCTGCTTCTCGTCTCTCTCAGCACTTCCTCTATCCTCTCAACCAGACCCTCCATTGAGATCGACGTCTCAAGATCGGTCGACCTCAACGGCTTTGCCGTCGCCCGTTATGAGTTTCCGAGGAGCAGAGCCGCAGGTAGGGGCTCATCGAACCAAGGCGGAATTAAAGGCGAGCGCGATCTTCGACCCCGATTCCGGAAGGAAGCGGTGAGGAAGAAGAAAGATCGTCGGACAGCGAGGCGGAGATTACTTTGCCGCTGGACGGGGATCAGCTGGCTGACGACCCGCTGACAGCGAGTCAGGCGCAGAACGATGACAGCGATGCGTCGATGAAGAAGTAGGTGGGTGCGACGAGTACCGTATTTTTTTTATTATTATTTTTATTATTATTAAGATTGTGTGCCTATAACCATAAAACCCTTCCAAACGGGAATTATCTTTATCGAAGTTAAGTCTTACATATGTGTGTTAAAACTCAAGTATGAGTATTTTGAATATTTTAATATGCCCTTCCAAACGGGTACGTTACGTTTAAAGTAAGTTTTTACGATATATATAGGCCCTTCCAAACGGGCTTATTATTATTGATTCGAGCGTACAAATAATTACCATATTCGATTGTTAACTTTAAGAGCGTTACAATGCCTTAATAAGATAGTTTTATTTTGTTTTCGTGCAGGAATATCCATTATTTTTGTTTAGAGTGGGAACACTCACTTCCGGTACATAAAGGGTTAAAATATCGAAATTCGGGAGCGTGAGTATTTTCGATTTTTCGATGATGTGTTTGCGTTCTACGGAGCGTACAGAGCCTAAATATATTTCGTTTGGCTCGAATTGACGATTGGATCCAATTTCGAGGGTGAAAAGTGGTTTTTTGAAATAAAGGTAAATTTACAGTTTTAGCAACGGATTTGCATTGTTTGTGATCCAGTGAAATAGAAAATACCTCGTTTTTGCGATTCCGACCGTTAATTAACAATTTTGTTAGTTTTGTTAAATACGCATAATTATTGTGTTTTTCGAGTTTAATTGCGTTCTATGACATCCATGTAAGTCACCTGTGTGATTAATAACGCAAAATTAGCAGTTTTTCCAAATTTTGCAATTTTAGGCCTATTTTGGCAATTCACGTGCGATTGACGTGCGAGCGGTTTCTAATCCTTATTTAGAGTCCATCTAAGATGCCCATCTAGGTTTTATACCGTTTTTTTCATTTTTCCTACTTTTAACAAATTTCAGTCAACTTTGTAAATAATGTGTTTTACGCGTTAAAATGGCTATCTAATCCTTATTTAGAGTCCAACTAAGATGCCCATCTAGGTTTTATATCGTTTTTTCATTTTTCCTACTTTTGACAAATTTCAGTCAACTTTGTAAATAATGTGTTTTACGCGTTAAAATGGGTATCAATCGTTTCATTTAGGTATAAATAAGCGTGCTCTATGGTTTTCAAGCGATATTTTACGATATTAGAAATTTTTAACAATTTTGGTGAAAAGTTTAAATAATGATAATTTTTATGTTTTAAACATATGTACGGGTTCGTATTAACGTCTAGAGTAAGAATATATCGTTTTTGCTTTGATTTTTTAATTATTATGGAAAATGACCATTTTTGGTCAAAACTTGAAAGAGCCTGTATTTTTCGTTTCTATGATATGAATTAAGTTTAATATGATTGTAATAAATGATTTCTGCCGAAAAAATCCAAGATTTTGTAAAAATGGCGAATTTTGCAAGTTTTGGTAAATTTGTTTAATTTTGATAATTATTATTATTTTATGATTGATTTGAGTCCAATGGAGCTAGAGAAGCTCAAAAATATTAATTTTATCTGATTTTTCCAATTATTTCGAAAATTGACCATTTTCGTTAATTTTGAGTTTTTTGTGAAAAACGCGATAGATTCATATTCAGTGAGTCCTAAGGAGTCTATAGATACTTCGTTTACGCTATTTGAGCGAATATTTGTGAATTTTTCAATTTTGACCATTTTTGGCAATTTTGAGAAAAATTGATTATTTATGTGGTTTTGCGTTAGATATAAGTTTAATGGGACTAACTAAACCCAAATATATGATTTTTATTAGATTTAGACGATTATTCGTGAAAATGACAATTTTGGTAATAAACATATATTTGAGTTTTGTTCGTTAAATTCATGTTCAGGGGATCTAGTATGAGTCGATAGACACCCCATTTGCTTTAATTTTCAATTTGGTTAAGAAATTCCGATTTTTGACCAACTTCTGTATTCTTGTCTTAGTCATGACTTATTCGTTATATTTACGTTATTTGAGTTAAAATGAAACCAATAAACGTTGTTGCAATGAAAAATATGCAATTTTACACATTTTGACTAGTTTTGAATCAACCTGTATTAAATTAATTTAAATAATAAATTTGTGAATCTGATAGCTAATAATGGTTATTGGTATTGTTTTAAGTGCGATTAAAACGTTTTATCCTGCGGGGATACCTAAAAAAGAACCTGAAAAGGGAAATTTGATTATTTGATTATTCTAAGTTCGTATTAATGAGTAATATACTTACCTGATACTTACCGTTGAATCCTGTGATGTCCTGGAGACTGGAATGTGTACCTGAAAAAGAAAAGAGAATATTAGTAAGATTAAACTAAATATGAAACAAATCGATACGTGATATTAGCTATATATGTAATGAGCAGGGAAAACCGCGAGATTATTGAGATTATTAAGAAAGAAAGACTGAATTTATATTGCGTATTTTATCGGGTATGCATTAACATTTATATTTGCAGGGTTCATTGTAATTTCATATTTGCTTGCGTTATATATATCTGAAAAGGAAAATAATTAATGTCATAACATGTAGTTGCATTTCTAAATAATATTACATATTATATTCGTTGAAATACAGGAAATTTCCTGTTAGCATGTTTTGGATTCGAGCCAAAGAGAAAGTTTCCGTTGAGCAAGGGGAACAAGGACAGCTACATGTTAGAGAGAGAGAGAGAGAGAGAGAGAGATTGATTGATTGATTGATTGTTTATTATGCCATAGACAATAGGCTTTAGGCAATACATGAATAAGTAATGTATAAATGCATACAAACAAAAACTAAATAAGAAAACAACAAAAAGCAGATAAAAATAAAAATATAAAGAACAGTAATAATACTGCGGATGTCATCATGCAGTATGTGAAAGTAGAAGTAAACGCGATGATCCCACACGAAGGACGAAATAGATAAATGAAGAAATCAGAAATAAAGAATGAGATCAAAGCATGCTACTCGTCCCTCGCGAAGGATGGACAGATAAATATAATAAGCTCGCACATACCAGATAACAAGAAAAATAGTAAAAAGGACTAAAGAGTAGCTTAAACTTAACTAGTATATGTACAATATTTACAGTATGTTGACACCCATGAACCGAATCATACTGAGGCTAAAGAAAGGCTCGCGGTAGAACTCTGGACAGAACTCAGCTCCAGCGAGAAAAGATAGTTATGGAGATTAGTCTTAAATAATGCGATAGACGATGACGAAACCACATTGACCGGAAGGGAGTTCCACAAGTAGGTACCTGCAAGGTGAAAAGATTTGCGATACGTCTCGGTTCTATGGATAGGAACTTGAAAAGCGTGATGTTGAGCTAGACGTGACGATCTTCTGAGTGAGGGATCGGGATTGACGAAAATTTCAGAGAGATACCCAGGAGACACGTCATGAGTAATCTTGAACATTTCGATGCCAAGAAAGTATAACCGTCTATTTTCAACCGACAACCACCCCAGTCGATGTCGGTATGGCGTGATGTGATCGTCACGTTTTAAATTAAAAATGAAGCGAATCGCGCAATTTACGAGTCTCTGGAGTTTGGTATTGAGCTCATTTGTGACGTCGTTGTACACGAGAGAACAATAGTCCAGCAAGGGCCAAATCAAGGAGGTCACTAGTTTTACGCGTAATTAAAAGATAAGGAGTTTTTGTGGAACTTAAGTTTGTGTAGTGTAAAATGTACCCTCCTGGAGATATGTGAGACATGGTTCTGCCATGATAAATCTGAGCTCATGATCACTCCCAGGTTTCGCGTCTGGGTAATATATGGGATGGAAGTGCCATTAACAGAAATGAAAGGTAAGACTTTGAGGTTTATTTGCCGAACATAACGTCTGCTGCCGAGTATCAAAACCTTGGATTTGCTGAGATTAAGTGACAACCCGTTAGTTGCAGCATATTCCGATATAACTCCTACATCATGAGACACCAGTTGCAAGGCAGTGTTCAGTTGACTAGGGTGACATCTGCGATAAATTTGCGTGTCGTCAGCAAATATCATGCGTTCGGTAAACCTGAGGAAGGCGCCAATATCGTTGATAAATAAGGAGAAGAGGAGCGGTCCCAAAACGGAGAGAGAGAGAGAGAGAGAGGAGAGAGAGAGAGAGAGAGAGGAAGAGAGGAGGACGGGGAGAGAGAGAGAGAGAGAGGGAGGGAGGGAGGGGGAGGGGAGGGGGAGGAGAGGGAGGGATGGGGGGGGTGGAGGGAGGGATGGGTGTAGAGCGAGAGCGAGCCTGGGGAGAGAGAGAGTCGAGAGAGATCGAAGAGCCTATACGATAGAGATAGAGAGGAGAGAGAGAGAGAGAGAGAGAGAGAGCATGATGGCGTGATCGCCAGATGCGCAGACGCGAGCATGGTAGGGAGGCTACTGCGAGCGACCGTTCGTGGTCTTTCATCGGTCAACCTTCGTTGAGTACGGACGTGTTTTCGAGAGATACCGTGTGCGGACTTAGAATAATTTCACTGTGCGTGGACTCAGAATATTTTCTCGAGATCGCTCAGGAAGAGATAAGCCGTTGGAGTGTATTTGGACACGGTTCACTTGGACACGGTTCATTTGGACACGGCTCATTTGGACACGAGAATACGCGATCTGTTCACTTGGACACGAAAATGCGCGGCTTGTTCACTTGGACACGAAAATGCGCGATCTGTTCATTTGGACACGAAAATACGCGATCTGTTCACTTGGACACGAGAATTCGCGACCTGTTCACTTGGACACGAAAATGCGCGGCCTGTTCACTTGGACACGAGAATGCGCGACCTGTTCACTTGGACACGAAAATGTGCGGCCTGTTCACTTGGACACGAAAATGCGCGATCTGTTCACTTGGACACGAGAATTCGCTACCTGTTCACTTGGACACGAAAATGCGCGATCTGTTCATTTGGACACGAAAATGTGCGGCCTGTTCACTTGGACACGAAAATGCGCGATCTGTTCACTTGGACACGAGAATTCGCGACCTGTTCACTTGGACACGAAAATGATAGACAAATTAATCATAAATTATGTTAATATTATTGCATCCCTACTCGTCAATATGCGTGGGCGGGGGGGGCTTCGCCCCCATTGTGTGAGTAAACCTAGGAGTGTGGGCGGGGGGGGGCTTCCGCCCCTCCCTGCACCCCCCTGTGCACTGGGCGGTGTGGGTTGGGTTGATGGGTGGGCAGGGGGGGGCTTCGCCCCCCCCCCCCCGCACGCCCCCCCATGGACACGCCTTCGGCGTGCCCGGGTAGGAATTGTACCTCGCTGTAAACGTGAGCGGGGGGGGGGGGCTTCGCCCCCCCCCGCGCCCTCCCATGCACGCGCGTTTCGATGTCCAACTGCACAGGCCGCGCATTTTCGTGTCCAAGTGAACAGGTCGCGAATTCTCGTGTCCAAGTGAACAGATCGCGCATTTCCGTGTCCAAGTGAACAGGCCGCACATTTTCGTGTCCAAGTGAACAGGTCGCGCATTCTCGTGTCCAAGTGAACAGGCCGCGCATTTTCGTGTCCAAGTGAACAGGTCGCGAATTCTCGTGTCCAAGTGAACAGATCGCGCATTTTCGTGTCCAAGTGAACAGGCCGCGCATTTTCGTGTCCAAGTGAACAGGTCGCGAATTCTCGTGTCCAAGTGAACAGGCCGCGCATTTTCGTGTCCAAGTGAACAGGTCGCGAATTCTCGTGTCCAAGTGAACAGACCGCGTATTTTCGTGTCCAAGTGAACAGATCGCGCATTTTCGTGTCCAAGTGAACAGGCCGCGCATTTTCGTGTCCAAGTGAACAGGTCGCGTATTCTCGTGTCCAAATGAGCCGTGTCCAAATGAACCGTGTTCAAGTGAACCGTGTCCAAATAAACGGTGTCCAAATGAACCGTGTCCATATAAACGGTGTTCATTTGATCGTGTCCAAATGACCGTGTCCAAATGAACGGTGTCCAAATGAACCGTGTACAAGTGCGCCTCTCCCTGGAATTACCCGGGTAACGCCGTTACGAGTTTGAGGCACGAATTATTCGCCTTATCCGATATTCTTTTACGAGGGTACAATAAATTATTTTTGTTATTGTTAATACAAAACCAATATCATATTCATTTCCGAATCCTTTCCTGTGTTCGAAATATCGTTTCGCGAAGTGAGAGCGAGTGCGCGACATTGCATAAAGACTTTGCCGAAACTACGTACGAAGCTGAGCAGCGAGCGAGAATCCATTGTTATACCAGACAGGAAGGAAGGAAGCCACGTCTCTCAGGAAGCGCGTTAGCAAATAACGTTCTACGTTCTTTACGTTAAACGTAGTGGCGACCGATTATTTCACTCAAAAGTGAGTACTTATTCTCTCTAAGATCGTTGGTTCGGTCACACCCTAACCCCCCTCTCCCTCAACGCCTCCATCAACACCTCCCTATCCACCGAGTCAAATGCCGCCTTTAAATCCACAAACAACGCCACTACCTTTCCCCCCTTCCTTCCTAGCTGTCTATTCATTAGGTAGTTAAGCACATAAATGTTGTCCACCGTCCCCATCCCCTTCCTGAATCCCGTTTGATTCGGCGGGATGATCCCCTTGTGCTCCACTTCCTCCCTCAGTTTTTCGGCTAACACCGCCACGTACAACTTGTATAAGGTGGATAGCAGGGTAACCCCCCTATAGTCTTCCACCCTCTCCCCTTCCTCCTTCTTCACAATGGGCACAATCACCCCCTCCTTCCAGCTCTCCGGCCACCCTCCTCCCCTCCATACTTTGTTGCAAAACTCTCTCTCACCCACTCCTCCAACTCTTCCCCCCGTATTTCCACACCTCGCTCGGAATACCATCCGCCCCCGCCGCTTTTCCCTCCCTCATTTTTCTTAAGACCCTTCTCACTTCCTCCTTGCTTATTTCCTCCTCACCTCCCTCTCCCTCCCGCCCCATTTCCCTCCCTCCTTTAACGACCCTTCCTTCCACCCCCCCAAGTAACCTCATAAAATGCTTTTTCCACTCCGCCATCTCTATCCCTTCCGTCACCTTCCTCCTCTTTTTCCTCTCCCTATTAACTATTTCCCACACTTCACTTTCTCTACTTACCTCCGCCGCCTTTTTTTCCCACCTATCATTCTCCTCCTTTTTCCTTTTGCACATCTCTCTGAACTCTTGCTTCCTCTTTTTATATTCCTCCCCCTTCCCTCCCTCCCCTCACCACCTCCTTAATTCTCTTCTTGCCTCCCTCTTTTTCTCTAGGCACTCCTTATCCCACTAGCCCACTTTCCTCTTTTCCTCCTTATTTAACTCCTCCTCCGTCTTTTTCATTCCCCTTTCAACCTCCCCTCCATCTCCTCCCATTCCTCCTCCAGCCCCCTCTCCCCAAGCTCTATCCCGCCCAGCTTCTGCCTGAACCTATTCCTCCCTTCTTCACTCCATACACCCCTCCAAATCTTTTCACCACCTTTGCCCCCTTCCCCTCCTACCCACTCCCCTTTTAACCATACCTCTACCGGTTGATGGTCAGAATCCACCCTGTCCCCTATTCTCATCCATTCCACTCTATCCTTTACCTCTCCCTCCCCAATTACATAATCTATCACTGTGCATCCCCTTCCCCCGGTATATGTAAACTCTCCCTCTTCGTCCCCCCTTATGTTCCCGTTGAAGATGCACCACCCCTTTTCCCCCAGGAAGTCCAACATCAGCCTACCCTCCTTATTTACGATCCAGTCCTTTGACCGTCTTTTTCCTTGCTCCCCTCTCCCTTCCTCCCCCTCCTCCCCTTCCAGTTCTCCCCCTTCCACCCCTGTCCTCGCGTTAAAATCCCCCCTATCAACACTCTAACTCCTGCCTCCCTGTCCTCCACCCACCGTTCCAGCCCCCTCAGCGCCTTCTCCATGCCCTCTCCTGCGTAGACTCCCACTATCCTCCATCTCTCTGCCCCCACCCTCACCTTGCCCGTCAGGATCCCCTCCCCCGCCCCCGCTATCCCTCCCTCCTTCTCCACCAACTCCTTCTTTATACCCATGACCATTCCCCCATCGCTCTTCCCTTCTTATTCTCTCTCCTCGCTGCTTGCACTCCCCACTCATACCTTCCCGGTAGTCTTTCCTTAACTCTTTTCCACCCTCTTTCATCCAATTATGTTTCCAACAGCACCATCACATCCCATTCCTTCAACCCTGTCCAAAACTCTTTATCTTTGTTCTCTAGCCCGGCCACGTTCCAAAAAGCCACGGTCCACTTTCTCCTTTTCTCTCTCTCTCCCTTCCTCCCTCCCATCTCCCCTCCTTCCATTCTCTTACCCTGATTGTACTTATTCTCCGTATTGGTAGCGGATTTGAACTTCTCCAGATTGCACTGCTTGCCATCGAACCTAGTATTTCCACAGTCGCACCTTAAGTGTCGCTTTGTATACAGCTCCACAAGCTCATGTCCCTCGTGACAGTGCAAGCTGCACGCCAAGCATACAGCAGCTCGGACCTTGTTTGAGCAGCATGTCTTGCATGCGTACAGCACCTGTCTTATGTATCCCTTGCTGTAAGTACAATTCTTGCTGTTGGATTCGCCCAAAACGGCACACGCGTCCTCCTCGAGCTGGTTTTCCACCTGAAGAACCTCAAGCATCGTGACGGCATTATTCTGTTCCTCCCCTTCTCTCCCCCCTCCTCCTCTCTTCTTTGTACTCCTCTCCCATCCCTCAAAACTTCCTCCTCCTCATCCCATTTCCAGCATTGCTCATCTATCCATAATTTTCCATATCCTGATCTCACCCTTCTTCCTCTTCTCTCCTCCTTTCTCGCTATTTCCTCTAACCTCCACCTCATTTTTCTCTCTTTTCACGTCCAGGCTTCCAAAATCCTCTCTTTCCTTCCCTTCAGCTCTCTCTTCCTCCTCATAATTTCTTCTCTCTGCTCCTCACTCTTCATCCTTACAAGTACCATCTCTCTGTCCTTCTCCCTATCCCCCCTCCCCACTCTTTTGACCTCTTCTATATCTCCTTTCACCCCTAGAACGTTTAACACCTCCTCCACCGCCTCCCTCCTCTTTCCTTCTTTAACCTTTAACCCTCTTATCAACACATTTTTTCTCTTCTCTTCACGCTCCTTCCTTTCCATCCTCCTCTCCAACTCTTTTACTTTGCCCCCCACCTCCCCTCCTTCTTTCTCCCTCACTGCCCTACCCCCTTTCCCCCTCTTTATTTTTTTCTAGCTCCTCTACCTTCCTTTCCAGCCTTTTTATGCAACTCACCAACTTCTCCTTCTCTTCATTCCATTTCTCCTCCCGCTCCCTACCTTCTTTTCTCAACTCCTCCATCTCCCCCTTCATCAACCTCCCCTGTTCTCTGAGCCCCTCCATCATCTCTTCCATCATCTGTCTCAAATCCCCCCTCCACCCTTTCACCTCCCTCAATTCATTCATCACCTCCTTCACTTCTTCCCTCCACCTCCTCATGTCCTCCCTCCACTCGCTTTTCTCCTTTTCCTCCCAGCCCAGGGTATTGGGAGGCTTCTTACTACCCCTGTCTTCCTTCGCCCCCCCCCTCTTTCTTGCATTTCTACATTTTCTCTTTTCCTCTTTGCGTCCTCTGCTTTCCCGAAGTTCCCCGTGCTCCCGACGCTGCTGACGCTCCCGCTTCTTGTTCTCTGCGCCCCCGTCCCCCCTTCATCATACCCTATCCTCCCGATCATTTTTTCTCGGCCGATTCCCCTCTTATACACTATATCCCTGGCCCGTCTCTTTCACCGCCCTGCGCGCCGTCTATACTTCTCGCACTCCTCGCCCACGGCCGCTCTCCGCTCGACGCTTCCCCTCTTAGCGCTTCGCGAACTCCCTGCCCGACCCGCTCTCACGCACGCTTCCGAACCCTTTCCCTTCTCTATCCTTCTCAATCACACCTTCCCTCCACTACCACACGTACTCTCGCTCCTCCACTCTCTCCCTCTCACTCTCACACCTCCACCAACACTCTCCTACGCTCTCACACACTGCCGAAAAGAACTGCCTAGTCACCACGTGTCGCACTCTAACGCACCGGAAACGAAAGTCCTTGTATAGTAATAAAAAGAGGGAAAATACTATGTTAAAGTTAAGGGAAGGTTTATACGAACTTATAAAAGTATGCTGATGGTGATCGCATGCTCATGCTGGGCGCACACTGGCTGCGCTGGAAATATTGAGTATAAGTAGGTTTGCGATTATTGCAAATAAGCTTCTCCATTACATTTGTATATATTTCAGAGACATTAAATGAAGTTTTCTAATTGCAATACCGATGTATTTTGCACTTTATTAGCGATTTCTCGCGGAGTCTCTCATATTAGGAGCACACTTTTTCGATTTTGCACGAAGCTCATTTTTTACATTTTTCTAATTTTCAGAAAAATTAATATTTAAATTAGATTTTACATTTCAGCATCTTAAAGCTTATTAAATTCTTTTCAAAATGATCTACTACATTTTTCAATTCTGCCCATAGATTTCCGATAATCACACAAAATAGATGTGGTATCTCATAATAGGGGACTTTTTCGTGAATAATTAAAAAATAAAAAAATAGAAATTTTTTGCTGATCCCTGCTTAACACTACAAAATGCGTGATCAGTACAAAATTATTATACTTTTCTCAAAAAAGGTAAAAAAAGGCGCCAAGTACCACGGCGCGCGGCGTGCCGCGACGACACCTCCAGGATTTTAGTCAGTAGAAGTCTGACATAACCACCCGGCCTCTCTCCGGAAGTCGGGGGTATCCTAGGAGGATTTTCCCGGGTTAAAAAAAATGCAATATATTTTGTAAATCCAAAAATTCAAAAACCTAAGTGGTACCTAGTAGTTTTATTTCTTCTGAATAAAATTATTATCTCACAAATTCGCGTTACCTAACTCAACCCAAATAATATGTATTTCAAAAAAATATGTGAAATCTTAAAATGGCGCCAATTACAAAGACAATATACACTGCTCAAAAAAATTAGGAAATTACTTTTTGTCAGTAAATTTTTGCCGATTTTTAAACTGTAATTACTCAGCGAACAATTAACTTAAAAAAGTTTAAAAAAAGGTTTTATAGGGCAAACTCTCTACTATAAGGTGCTTTTGTTCAATTTTTACTTAGGTTCATACTCAAAGGCGTGGTTAGTTTTGAATAAGGTTGAGTTAGGTAACGCAAATTTGTGATATAATAATTTTATTCAGAAGAAATAAAACTACTAGGTATCACTTAGGTTTTTGAATTTTTGGATTTACAAAATACATTGCCTGTACTTGGCGCCTTTTTTTTACCTTTTTTGAAATATGTATCAACTATGTGTTTGATACATTCATAATATGCGCACTATACTTGCTATTTATTATATATGTATTTAGAATATTTTACACCTATTGTATTAATTACGTATTTAATACATTATATTTTATATGAGAGGACGAGCGTGGCCTAGTAGATAGCGCACTGGTCTATTGAGCCGAAGTCCCAGGTTCGATCCCCGGGACTTCGGCTCAAAAGCTAGAAAAATTATATTCGCTCGTTCTCTTCTCGGAAGGCAATGGCAATGGCAAATCACCGAGAGTATTCTTGCCATGAACACTTCTTTAAAAAAATATAACCGTTCGGAATCGGCGTTAAACTGTAGGTCCCATATACAATGTGTATAATCTGTGCAACGTGCGAACATATGTATATGAAGAGAACCAGAAAAGTTTATTTCTTTCGACTACAATTGGCAAAGTATGTACAGGAAACTTTACGACGTTTCGGCCCTTCGGATTGGGCCCTTTTCAAGCATCTAGATATTAGAATAATACATTGTGAGCCTGGTCGATGAGATAAAATACATGGTCAACAATAATAAAATAGATACCTGGTACATTAACCTTTGTCACGAACCGACACATCTATATTTACGAGGATTTTACCCAAAATAGTCATAAAAAACCGCTGGAAGAACAATAGTCAAAAATCATATTACCGGAAACTACTGAGCATATATGCATCAAGAGAAGCGGAGGACTTACATGCATGAGTCCGTAACAGTAGAAATGCGTTTCGTAAGAGGATAGCGACGCACGACATACCGCGGAGCGCCGCACAACATATGCTTACATACCGGAGTTCAAAGGTGTACTAATTGTCTTTCCGAGACACCAGTACATTATATGTTATTATTTTTCAAAGACACCAATACATTATATGTTATTGTTAAACATCCGTTGCTCACGTGATCTTTATAACGATGAAATCACTTTGTCATAAATCGAATTCAAATTTTCCGTGTCCTTTTTCAAGTTTATCGTATTTGGGTGTTTTTTAATCAGAAGCATCTCAGCAATCTCTCTCTTTTTTATGTTTTTTTCTTTGTGGATGATGTTAGTTTCCTCCCATTTAAAATTGTGACCAAACTGCATTCGATGTTTGCTCATGACGGAGTGATTGCTGGGATGCTTTATGATGTCCTTTTTATGTTCATTGACCCGTGTTGATAGATGACGCTTAGTCTGACCTATATATACTGCATCACAATCACCACATTCTATCTGATACACCAATTCGGTCTCGTTCTCCCTGACAAGCTTGTCCTTTCCACTCTTTATGATACCCTCGAGTTTCTTCGGAATAGTATATACTGTATCAAGATGGACCGTAATAAAAATGCGTCGGATATCTTCGCCTACACCCTTCACATATGGTTGCATTGTGATGCACCGTCGGGCATCAAACATGTTCTGAGTACTGTCTGCTCCGGTGGCCATGTTCGCGAGTGTTTTACGTCTAGCCTTAATTCGTTTATCAATCACCTCGATGGGAAAAGAATTGTTTAATAAAATATCTCTAACAATCTTTATGTTCGTTTCATGGAAGCGACGGTCTGACAGTAGAATCGCTCGGTCTATTAGGCTAGTCATTGTATTAATTTTATACTGTACCGGGTGGTTAGAGAAGTAATTGATATATCTGCCTGAGAACGTCGGCTTTCTATACCAATTTGTAAAAAGGCGACCACCCTCTCTGATGACGGCAGTGTCAAGGAACGGGATCGAGTTATTTACTTCCGTTTCGTGCGTGAATCTAAGGCGTGGATGATAATTATTGAAAGCGTTTAACACATTATCGAGTTCGGCCGTGGGAATTATGGCGAAGATATCGTCAACATATCGATTCCGGTAATATGATTTTTTACTATTGTTCTTCCAGCGGTTTTTTATGACTATTTTGGGTAAAATCCTCGTAAATATAGATGTGTCGGTTCGTGACAAAGTTTAATGTACCAGGTATCTATTTTATTATTGTTGACCATGTATTTTATCTCATCGACCAGGCTCACAATGTATTATTCTAATATCTAGATGCTTGAAAAGGGCCCAATCCGAAGGGCCGAAACGTCGTAACGTTTCCTGTACATACTTTGCCAATTGTAGTCGAAAGAAATAAACTTTTCTGGTTTAATTTTCATTGGCGGAACAAACAATCGATTTCTGTTATATGAAGAGAAGTCACCACGCTCGGACACGAGCAATAGGACTGAGGAAATTTTATATGAAATAAAATGCAATGAAAATGCGATATATTTCATATATATTCGCAATAAAAGGTGCTGTACGGGAATTTATTTATTTTATATTTCAGACAATTTAAACTTAAGAAATCTGCAGTTTTTAAATTTTATAAGCACTTTTTGCTAGTAGTGTACAGCCCAAACATCCTAAAATTTCTTATTATGTAAAAAAATAACTGTTTTACAATTAGAATTAAATTACCTATTATATGTTCTTTTTATTGTATTGTTATTGAAAATTAGTACAAAGTATAAAGATATTAAAATGTAATATACGATATTAATTTATTAACATTAATAAAATCGTCTTCAAAATAATTGTCAATTAATGTAATGATTTTAGATCGCCGTTGGTATTAGTTTGATCTTCAAGGGCCGATTTGATATGAAAGGCAAGTCAAAATCTCTCAGTGCACAAAGAATCAATAATTACGTCGTAGTGGGAGTCTTTCTAATAACGATCATTAATGTATTCATAGCTGCATTCAGTATAACTACTCCCAGCACACAACCACTTTTGGTCATGACTTCTACCAATAGTCCATGAATATCTCTTTATTAAACATGTAATCGGTATGAAATTATGCTTACATTATTTTGTATCGTATTTTATTATTTCTATTATTTTATTCCTAAAAAGTATAATAAACACAACTTTCGATTTAAAAATTGTATCATTCAGTAATTGACCTAACAGTAAACTAATTGTAATGGAGGATTCACACTCTAGCCACATATTATCACACAATCCTCTGATTACAATCCTCTTATCACAACCTGTAGTTTTGGTCGGACTCTAGGCCAAGTTTCGATTTTCGGTTTCGGTCGAACACAATTATTGTAATAGTAGGATTGTGATAATATGTGTAATTATTATTTTAATAATTAAATATTATAATATTTATAAAGAAAAAGTGTATAGCATACATGTGAGCGCGTATACTAGAAAAGCTATATATATAGCTTTTCTAGAACTTCCATGAAAGTTTTGGTTTCGATTTTGGTCGGACTCTTATAAAATATTAAATAATTTTAAAAGGCACATGAAGGCGCAATATTTTCTTTCACGATATTATAAGTAAATAAATGTATTAAATAACAAAAAAAAAATTATAGCCAGGAGATACCGGGAACAATAATAAATATTGAAAAGTCTGATATTCTAGTAAGAAGTTTACATCAAACTAAAATAATGTACTGTTTGTTATAAAAATAACAAATAAAACTTAACTATTTTTATAAATATATAATTGAAATACCTGAAGATATTATTTTCATGCTGGAATGACTTGGAAAACTTCCAATTTCGAGGCGTATTATAATACGAAGTGACAAAACGTATCTTACATAAAGGTATAAACGGCTCGCTTAAAGTTTATAAGCTTTGATAAATAATAACAATGACAGTAACAGTAAAAATGACAAATATGTACGTCAGAATATGTATGTCAGAAACGTACATATGGATATGTTTTCTATTAATTGTATGTACATAACAAGTTTTATTTACGGTTTCAATTTTCTTACGTTTGGCCAAGTTTTGACGCTTTGGCCCCACTGTACGAGGGTTAGAATCGGGTCAGAGTCGAGTCAGGGTCGGGTTAGAGTCAGGTTTGCGGCGGGCGCTGGTTGCTCTCGGGCTTCGCTCCCCTCGGAGTCCGGCGCATCGTTGGTGCGATGCTCCCGGATCCCTGGGGGGATGTGGGGGCCCGGGCGTGGCCGGCGTCCGCCGTCTCGTGGGTCCCGTTGTCCCCTGACGCGTATAGCATCTTTATGTATACCGATGCATGGCGTTGCATGGTGCTTTGTTGCCCGGGGAGGGCCGCCCGGTTGGTTTCGCGAGGCTCCGCTGGGGTTGGTCGGCCGGGGCTGGCAGCTCGCTGCTTTTCGGGGCTCTGGTGCCGTTGTCACGCAATGGGACTTGTAGCCTTTTGTGGCGGTCGGGCCCGGCTGGTCGTCCCCCTTGGGGGGTCTCGTGGCCCGGGATGGATTTTCCCCTCCCGACTTCACGATCTTTTGCCGTCCCCTCCTCTGTCTTTCTTCCCCCCCCCCCCCCCGAGGGGAGTGGGGTGGGGCGGGGCCGGCACTTTCTTTCGCCGCCGTGAGTATGGCGGCCCGGGATGGGGGACCCTCGGGACTCCCCTCTTATGTATGGTGATGGGTACATGTTCCCTGTTGTACTAACGAGCTCGGTGAGCTCGTGTCTTAATTATGTGGAACCCCTCTCCGGATAGAGGGGTTCCTGTACGTTCCGTTCGTATACGTCCAGTGATTGTATACGTCCTTCCTCCGTGGCGCCGGCTTCCTCTCGGAACCTCTCGCAATCGATGAGGAGGGCCCTCAATGGCATGACTGCCCGCGGTCATCTCATGAGGGCTCTCCGAGTTGGTCGTGTGGTGTCACTTTATTGCTGCGGCGATCTTGTGCCTTACCACTCGACTAGAGAATCGTGCCTCTGGGGTTGTGGACGCCTCGGGTCCTGACCTGTCGTTGGTCCTTTGTTTTTTGGATTACGTGTTCCTGGCGCTTGCGTGAAGGGCTGTCCTGTCACACGATGTAATGCCTCCGGTCTCCCGTGTGATGTGACTGTAGTCCCGTGGGCTGAATGTCCAGGGGGAGTTTTTTAGTGGGTGCAAGCCCCACATACCTCGGGGGCCGGCCCCCGGGAATGCGCGAGGCATTTTTCTCCCCCTACGGAAAAAAAAAGTCAGGTTGGTTTATTTGTTTCCACCGGATCAGAGTTACACCAGGGTTGCAGCAAGGTTGAACGTAACCAACTGTGCAAAATATCAGCTATATACAATAGTAGCCTGATATTAAGATTATGCGACTAAGAACATCATAAAATATCATGGATCTGAGAACAATAATGTTAATTTTACAGTATCAAGTAATATGCAGAAATTAATATGCAGAAATTAATACGCAGAAATTATTTTTTATTTCAAGATCGGTTACGAAAATCAGCACAAAGATTATCCCGTTGGCAACACGACAGTAACCTTAACTCAACTCTTGTCGTTTTCACCCATCGACATATAGTATGGATTACGCTCAGGTATAGAAAAATATGACCGGTGACTCACACCGGTGGAAGAAAAGAGATAGCGACTAGTAGAGGTCAAGCTGTCTCTTTCTATCCAATAGTATATAGACAAAGAGGGAACGAGGTCAACTCTATCACCTCCAAGATGGTGTCCGCTGGGTACCCGGCTTGCCGGGGAGCTAACGGGGTTCAAGCGACTCGGGACCATACCCTAGGCTCTCGGCCGGTTTCGACCGGTGCCAGCGGGTTTCATTCCCGTCAGGGCAATAACGGGAGCATACCCTGGGCTCTCGGCCGGTCTCGATCGGTGCCAGCGGGTTTCATTCCCGTCAGGGTAACGCAGCTGGTCGTGGACTAGCAACCCCGATTAGCTTATTAAACTGCTAAATTCAGAAATGATAAAGCCTCGGACAATGGGGAACACGGCCCCATTTCCCTGGAACACGGTCAGGGGGCTGTACGAAGACGACAAAGACTAGAGACACACGTTGAATTATCACTCCCCTTCAATCGAAGGCGGTGCGAAAGTTGCGCCGCGGCTGGAGCGGGCGACTACATGGCCCTCACTATCAGAGATGAGGCCCGGCATATAGAGGAAGTGCACCCTCACCTGAGCATCAGGAATAAATGCGAGTGGTGTGGCAAGTTGTATGCGTCGTATCATGCGGCCACGTGCCACCTACCAAAATGCCCAGCAGCCAGAGCAAATGAAAGGCAGCGAACCGTAGAGCAGTGCCAGTTCGACTGCCCTGACTGTGACAGAAATTACCCTACACAAAGAGGGCTGTCGCAACACCAGAGGTCGGCACACCCGGTAACAAGAAATCGACTGAGATAAGAGCAAGCAGCCCCAAAGGTGAATGACGGAGCAGTTTTCTCTGCTGAAGATATCAGCAGGATGCTCGAGCTTGAAGCTGAGGATCAATTATCAAGGATGAGAGGGACATAGCGAAAGCTATGGTTCCGTTTATGCCGGAAAAAACCCTGAAGCAAATAAGGGACAAGAGGAATGAGGCGTGTTACAAAAGGTGGAGAGAGCAGCGCCTCAAGAGTACACTTTCGAATCAAGAACCCCTCAATGAAGAGGACCAACAAGTGGATGGTGCACCACTAGAGGAGGTCGACAATGTTTTCGTTGATGCGGAGGAGATCGACGATGTTTTCCTAGATGCAGAGGAGACACCGTGCGATATCTATAAATTCGTTGAATCTGCGTAAACTACACAATGGAGACAGGCCAGTGTTGAGGCTGTGCTTCAAGAGCTCAGGAACAACGAGCCCAAGGAATCGTTGAAAGCACAGCAGCATATCATTCAACTCCTAATGGCAAAAAGGGAAGGTCAAGCAATAACGCAAGAGGAGGTAGACACAGCCTATGGGTTGGTGATTAATTTGTTCCGTGCTCCGGCATCTGGGATAACAGGCGATAAATCCCGGAGGCATCGGAGTCGGAGAAAAGGGCTCTCGGGAAGAAGTGAACGCAAAGCCCGAGCATATGCTCGTACGCAAGAGTTATATAGGAATATATTCGCCAAAATGGTGAGAGAGGGTATGGACGTTCAAGCGCTAGAAAGATGAATCGGTTAGTCATCAGTGGAGAGCGTCAAGGAGCTCTACGAAGGGCTATGGGAAAGCCCAGGTCGATGTGATATCGACCAAGAGGAACGAGAGGCCACGGTGCCCTACAATCCAGCAGAGATTCTGCATCCTATTTCCAAGACGGAGATTGTGAAGCGTTTCAGGTCTACACGGCTGAGGGTGGCAGCCGGGCCTGACGGACTCCGTAAGGGAGATCTGATGAGAAACGAGGGAGGAAATATCCTCCATGCAATCTTTAATGTAATCATACTGGCTTTGAAATAACCAAGCACGTGGCACTGCAATAGAACAACGCTACTGCTGAAAGAGGGAAAGGACCTTTTAGTGGCGGCTAATTATAGGCCGATCACTATTTCTTCAATACTAAGTAGATCGTATTGGGGCATCATGGACCAACGCCTGAGAAACGTGGTTCACCTGAATGCAAGGCAAAAAGGCTTCGTGCCTGAAATGGGATGTTACAATAACATCAATCTGTTAAATGAAGTCCTCTCAACAGCCAAAAGGGGCAAAGGAATTGTTGCCGTTCAGATTGACATCGCCAAGGCGTTCGACAGCCTTCCGCACCTAGTTATTAAGTATGCTTTACTTAGAAAAGGGCTGCCGGAGGAGGTGGTTGCATTGATAATGGACTCATATAAAGGAGCCAAAACGACCATGATATGTCGTAACGAGACGTTCGACATAGAGTTGAAAAGAGGTGTCAAGCAAGGAGACCCTCTGTCTCTGCTTATTTTCAATGTCTGTATAGACTTAATAATCGATAGACTTGAAAGGATGGAAGGCTTCCAAATCAAGGAAGGCCTTAGCATATCGTGCTTGGCTTTCGCCGACGATATAATACTGATAGCAAATGATAGAACAGCGGCGAGTCGGCTTATGGATGAGCTCGTCGGCTTCCTCTCGAGAAGGGGAATGGCACTATCGATTGGAAAGTGCGTTGCCTTTGGAATCGTCACCACTAAAGATAGCTGGTATATGGTGGACCCAGAAATATGCAGCAACGGCGAGAAGGTCGCCTACTGCAGCCCTGCGCAGTCAATGCAGTACCTGGGTATACAGATTACTCCGTGGGAAGCAGTTGTTATCAAACACTCAATTGATCGACTAAGCGACACAATCCCACGAATCAAAAGGCTACCACTAAAGCCGCATCAGAAAGTAGAGCTCCTAGCGCGATATGTTCTACCGCATTTTCTATATGCCTTCACCGCGGACACTATAAGTGTCACAGAGCTAAAAGGCCTAGATCAGACAATAAGGACGGCGGTGAAAGACTATCTGCATCTCCCTATGTCTACGGCAGATGGTCTGCTATACGCATTAAAGTGCGATGGTGGCATGGGCTTTCCAAAGGTTGAAATTGTAGTGACGTCTGCAATGTTAAAAGCCGGACTTCGCTTTGTAACCAACAGCGACCCGGCAATCCAAACCCTTGTAATAGCCTCGGGGCTGGAGAATAAGTTGAAGCGCATGGCTCACAGCCAGGCTTGGTTGGGCTTTGGAGTCGATTAAGCAAATCGATAACTACAAGCTTAAGGGGATGCTGGAGCGACGGCCGAACTTCCTCGATGTCGATAATGTCGAACATTTTTAATTCCGTTCTAATTCGTTTTCTATCATTTTCTATATTACCGATCTATATCTGCCCTTGTCTAACGAGAGGCATCTGTCCTTCGATTGCTGCGCCATCTCTCGCTACACGCAATACTACTCCGCACGCATACATACATATGAGATTTTCAAAGATACTTTTCTCTTATTACTAAAGCTTCTAAGCTTATTTCTGAAAGCACAACATTATTCTTTTTTGCAATTCCGAGGGCGCTGGAGGCTTATTTTATACGTACAAAGTCTAAATTTTTATGTGCAGCAAATGTTGTCACGTCATACATATAATTTTTTTTTTTTCGTTTTTGATGTAAAATCAACGCTAGCGCCCTCCGTTTTTATGCGTACTTTAATCCTGTAAAATTTTTTTCAATTCCGTAAAGCCAATTCAAAGTGAAGTCTCTCCAAAAAAATGTCGGTAATTGCTACTACTCCAGCATCCCCTTAAGGCCAAGGCCAACGAGTGGAAGCGATGGGCGGAGCTGCCCTCCCAAGGCAAAGGAGTGCGAGCCTATAAGAATGATAAGATAGGCAACGAGTGGCTGTACCGTCCTAACATGTTGAAACCATCCAGGTATATCACAGCACTCAAGTTGAGAGCCAACGTGGCTGCAGACAAGTCGCTCAACAGAGCTGTTAAGACCAATAGCGTCATGTGCCGAAAGTGTAAGGCACGACCCGAGACACTGGGTTACATACTGGGGTAGTGCACGTACACCAAGTCTGGTCGCATTAAGCGGCATAATGACATTCGAGACTTCATAGAGCGCCACGTCCAGAGGGCCAACGTGGCATGGCGGTAACGAAAGAAGCTCGATTACAAGATCCTCACCTAAGGAATCTCCAACCAGACCTGATCATACAGTATCGGGAAAGGGTCCTTGTGGTTGACGTCACATTCTGCCATGAGGATGGGGATCTCCTTGAAAGAGGAAGAAGGGACAAGCTGGCTAAATATGCGTCCCTCATAGCCCCGCTTAAAGCTTAGTTAGGGACGAAAGACTGTGTGATCCTTCCGATAGTTATCGGGACAAGAGGAGCAATGCCTAAAGCTACTGTTACCTGTCTACATGAGCTGCAAATCAAAGACAGAGGTTCGCTGAGAACGCTGACACTTCAAGCGCTCAGGAGCTCAGTGAAACTTTTCTATATGTTTATGGACTATAAAGCGCCCTTGCGCCTTAACAGCAGCGATGCTGCTGATTAAAAACTCTTGGCACTAGCTCACTAATGTATCTTTTAATATATTAACGATGGTCTTGGACCTGATCCACCCAATATTTATTTATTTATTTATTCAGGAGCCTTCTACACTCCTGATTTTAAGCTATGCCGTCATTTTGCCGCAGACATCAGTGATCGAGTCGTTCGGATGGGCACCGAACGGCGGCAGAGCCGTGCGACCGAACCGCTCCGGCGCACGGGCGGACGCCTCCACGTGGCTCCCCGCGGTAACGGCAACACTAAGCCGGCCAAGCTTCGTTTCCCCAAGTTGGGGACTCTGCTTTACAATTTTTCCAGCCCGTACGCAGGAATCCCGCGACAGATCAGTCAGATGGGTTTCCCTCCTGCGGGAGGACTTACCAAGAGTGCTAGATAGACCCAATCAATACTAGATAGGATGTAATCAGAACGAAAGTTATGCTGGATCTTGTATCCAATGTTATTTGGGCAACCTGTTGCGCAGAAGAGCCATCCAATCGTCAACCTGCAGGATCGCTCAGCCAGGACCCGTTGTTGTCAGGAACCGCACTGCCCCGAAGCGGTAAGACGCGCCAAGGGCGTGATGTAAATAGCCAAATGCCTCGTCATCTAATTAGTGATGCGCATGAATGTATTAACGAGATTCCCACTGTCCCTATCTACTATCTAGCGAAACCACTGCCAAGGGAACGGGCTTGGAAAAATTAGCGGGGAAAGAAGACCCTGAGAGATTTTTGATCATAAAAAATAATAGAAGACACTTTATTCATTGTTTTTTAGTAGAAAAATAGAAAGCGGAAAATAATTTTAAGAAAATCAATTTTCTTTTTCGCTAACAGTAAAGCATGTAAAAACAGAGTCTGACGAGCGCACGCACTTGTTGTGTACCTTACGCCTGCACGAAATGCACTGTTTTTCATCAGCTCTGTTTTCTATTATCTCCGAGCATACGCAGCACATATTAGTTAGCTTTCTTGACTTTGTTTTGGCTTGGAAACGACTTCGCCCCGAACACAAGTTTTAGGTTTGGTCGCTTATAAAATAATAGAAATCAATGAAAATAAAAAAAACTGCACTGCAAAAAACTCCCCTACATATATTGAATATATTGCAAAAAAATTGTTGAAAAATATCAATATTTGCGCTGCTTGGGGGGGTATTGGGCGCTCCCCGGATTCGCGATTGGTCTGTAGCCCGGGTGGTTCGAAGGACCAGAGGGACCGTTCCCTCACGAATACAACGAAATTAAATGAAAGCGTGCGACTCACCGTATCGTTGCCCGGCTGGCTGTGGAGGTCGTCCTTCCGTCCGGTGTGAGCTCTCCTTGTAGCGGGAGGAGCAAGCAGGCAAGCAGGAAAGGAGCGTGCAATCAGGCGGCGGGCGCACAGAGCAAAGCAGGCAGGCAAGCGAATACTAGTGCACTGGTTGACGGCGGTTCAATATAAGTGTATGCGGCCACGTACGAACGATGAGTGAGTGCTCCGGCACTCTCCGGCTCGCGCTCCTGTAAGTACGGCGCGAGCGAGTACCAACTTCCACAATTAGGGATGCCACCCGCGGGCGGGCAGCACGAGTCGGGTGAGTCGCGCGAAAATTGGCAATCCGATCGCGGCCCGCCAACGTTTCGCGCGAGTCTATGAACACGGAATTGCCGTTACCGACAGTAACGGCTCAAACGATACGCAAATGTGATGCAATGCAACGACTTAGAACTAACGCAATTCAAGTGAAGAATGACTTATCAACTAATCGAAACGTATGTACAGATATTTACATGCGAGCGCCAAACATGCGCCTTTAGCGTTTGGTACCCTGTACTTCCGCAAAGAAATTGTGGGTGCGCGGGCGCTCATGTTCCGTCAGAACGGGTTGTCTAAAATAAAAAAATTTGGTGTCATTTTAAACTATACGAATGTAGTTTCAGTTAAGCGTACGGATTTTTTGAAATATTAATCTTTTATCAAAATGGCGCAGTTCTAAAAAAAAGTTCGAAATTCAACCAAAAATTTTTTAAATTGCTTTATTTTTTAAATTGCTTATCAAAAACTAATTGTCCAATAAAAAATCGTACGGTTAACTGAAGACAATTTTGTTATAAACATTCTGTCCAAATTTCGTCATTCGGATAAAAATTGGCCGAGATACGCGAGCGCCCAGCTACAAAATTGTAGTTTCGAGAAAAACGCGTTTAAAGTTTTACAACTGATTATTTTATATAAAGTAATAGAGATAGAGATAATCTTTTAATTTTTGTTCTTCTTTTGACTCTAAACATACTACTATAACTACTATAACTATTTTGTAGCCCATACATAATTTTTTCCAGCTGATCAAGCAATAAATCCAATAACTATTTATTTTTATTTTTTAGTTATTAACAATTTACTTAATTGTTTAAATGAGACGTATAAGGTCTCAAACGATGCAGAAAAGCAAGACACACATGTTAAAAAAAGAAAAGTGCTTTAGGCCGATTTTTGTGGAAAATACGCTTTAAAAACCAATGTTGATGGAATAAACAGTTTAATACAAGAGAACTCAACTGTTTAAAAATCCACAGGTTTCCGTTATCCGATCGAGCTGAGCTTTGGCAGAGATTATTTTTTTGCGAATTGGAAACATTCTGGGGGGTGCCGCAAAATAAATTTAAAAGTCGAAAAATAAGGACCATCCTAATATATACTATATATATATATATATATATATATATATATATATATATATATATATATATATATATATATAAGATATATATATATATATATATATATATATATATATATATCGCTTCTTTTTAAATCACTTGTACATTTTCGTGTTCGGGAAGTCTCTTGGTTATAGGTACATTAACCCTTCCATCCCTCTAACTCTTTTTGATTATTTCGTTATTCCGGGTTAGCTGATTAATCGGCGGATTCGGAGTAATCTCTTTTCTCTATTACTTCGGGTTAACTGACGCGTCAGCGGACCCGTATCTCCATTTGATACCACCGCTGGCAAGGTCAGCAGATCTTCTCCCTTTAATTTCAATCCCCAAAACTCGAGTCGACTTCCCCGCGGTTAACGGACTTTAATAATTAACAATCCGTTAACTAGTAGTGGATTCGCGCGGTCCCACCGAAACCCATAAGAAGTCCCGAAACGCTGCGAAACATGAGCGGAATCGACGGAACAAGCGGGCACGAAGGAAGCTTGAGAAACAAGTGTTAGGGTTCCTCTGTCAAGAACAAGAGAACGCCGGTCCTCCGCGACTCGCCATGCCACCGCCTCCACCCGCTCAGCCGGAGGAGCCGCCTCAATCTCTTCTTAACTCGCTTTCTCGCTCTTTTTCCTATCGCGTGGTTTCCGACACCCCTGATTCCTCCCCTGTGATTGAACCCTCCTATTTTTCGGTTTGCCCCGGAGAATTACCCGACTCCCCCTCCCCTACACCTTCCTGCCACCTAAGTCCCGTATACGAGAGATCGTATTCTCCGGTTCCTCGCGAGGAACTTTCCTCTCCAGCGGCCTCTGTTACCTCGACCGTAGAGTCAATTGAAGAACTACCGCATTTTCCTGCCCCGCGGAGCCGGGATCGTCTGGGCGAGGCCTTGGAGCCTCCGAGAAATCCGTCCCCCACATATCCCTCGGTTCCCGAGGAGTTCACCCGAGAGCTTCCTCCCCACCACTTTTCCAGGGACCTCTCAGCTCATTTCGTCCAATTCACAGATCCTCTTCCACCTAATAGCTTTACACTCGGTCCTTACGAGTTCGACCTAGTCGGACTCCAATCCATCATAGAGACAGCAGACCCCCAATATTTTTCACGAAAATATACACGCAGGCTAGTAAGCAGAGATGGCGCAGCAATCGAACAAGGACAGATGTCATTTCGTTAGACAATGACAGATATAGGAAAAACAAAATTAGAAATGTTGACATTATCGACATCGAGGAAGTTCGGCCGTCACTCCAGCATCCCCTTAAGGGACATTGCCCGGTTTGATGTGGGTAAAGTTAACACTGCCCATCCAGCGATGGCAATGTCAGCAACAATTATCACATTCAATGATGAACATATCTTATAAACTCCTCACAAAAATTAAAGGAACACTTAAATTTTCTTAAAAACTAGGCAAAATTTGAGCAGCTGTATCTTCGTTAAAAATGAACGAAATTTAAGTATTAAAAAAGGGTTTTAAAGCTTGAAATCTCTACTTTCAGAAGATCACTATTTTCTTTTAGTTTCTGTGAGTTTGGTAATTTTTACATATAGAAAACTACTGGCTGGACAAAATGTGAAATTTTCTTCTCACTTTGTGGGCCTGTCACGTGCCCAAAAAAATCCTGCGAAATTTTTTGACTTTCCAATGTGAAAGCTCGAAGTTTTCCCTACAAAATCTTTTTTTAAAAATGTTTCTACGATTTTTTGTTACTGAGTTATCGCGGATTGAATAAGAAATGAGCATTTTGACTTTGATTGCTCATAACTCCGTTAAAAATCATCGCATACCGCAATTCGCAAAATGGATTCTTAAAGCTAAAACTTTGCTCTATCAAGTGGTATAATCGCCAATTTTTTCACAAAGATTTTTGGATATATTACAAGTGAGTAAAAATATCGTAAAAATTTGCAATTTTTTACTTTCTTATTTAGATCCAAAAAACAATTGTGCAGAACAACAACAAAAATTTATTCTTTACGTTTTTTTGTACTTTTAAGTGCCCTATATTTAAGAAAAAATTGCCGAATAGCTATGAGATTTTCTTCATGGTGGCCACTATGGTTTTACGGGGCAAAACGTAAAAAAAATTGTGAAATTGATTAATTTCAGTGAAAATCAAGGAAGAAAAATTAAAAATAACGTTTGGCGGACGTTAAAAAACTGTTTTCAATTACGCTGACAATACATTAAAGATGAGTAAGTGTCAACATAAGCTAGAAAGACTTTTTTAAATAAGAAATTAATGTTTTGTGTTTTCGAAATTTGAAAAAATACCGCCGGCATTAGCGTTATCCAAAGCGTACCACGAGGAGGTTGCCCGGTCGGATTTACGCTTCGTTATGCGCGCGCGCGCGCGCGTGTGTGTATGTGTGTCATTCAGCTGAGACCCCGCGACTCGTCACTTTCGCAGTATTTTATGACTCCAAACTCATTTGTGACTGTGTGCGTGCGCGCGCGCGTGTGTGTGTATGTGTGTGTGCGTGCGTATGCGTGCGTGCGTGCGTAGGTTGGTGAGTGGATGGATGGTCGTAGGTGGTAAAATGAATTTAATAATGTGTGTTCCCGCCTCTATTTAATATGACCTCTTGTAATCGGTTTCGCATATTGATACAACGCCGTATCGCTATTTGAGGGATTTGCTGCCAAATTTCCTGAAGGGCTCTGGCAAGCGAAGCCAAATCGGGAATATTACGATAATTTTCGCGCAATCTTTGCTCTAACATGTCCCAAATATGCTCGATTGGATTCAAATCGAGACTCTATTGCATCCGCCAATGAGTCCCGATTTGAATTCAATCGAGCATATTTGGGACATGTTAGAGCGAAGATTGCGCGAAAGTTATCGTAATATTCCCGATTTGGCTTCGCTTGCCAGAGCCCTTCAGGAAATTTGGCAGCAAATCCCTCAAATAGCGATACGGCGTTGTATCAATATGCGAAACCGATTACAAGAGGTCATATTAAATAGAGGCGGGAACACACATTATTAAATTCATTTTACCACCTACGACCATCCATCCACTCACCAACCTACGCACGCACGCACGCATACGCACGCACGCATACGCACGCACACACACATACACACACGCGCGCGCGCGCACGCACACAGTCACAAATGAGTTTGGAGTCATAAAATACTGCGAAAGTGACGAGTCGCGGGGTCTCAGCTGAATGACACACATACACACACGCGCGCGCGCGCGCGCATAACGAAGCGTAAATCCGACCGGGCAACCTCCTCGTGGTACGCTTTGGATAACGCTAATGCCGGCGGTATTTTTTCAAATTTCGAAAACACAAAACATTAATTTCTTATTTAAAAAAGTCTTTCTAGCTTATGTTGACACTTACTCATCTTTAATGTATTGTCAGCGTAATTGAAAACAGTTTTTTAACGTCCGCCAAACGTTATTTTTAATTTTTTTCCTTGATTTTCACTGAAATTAAGCAATTTCACAATTTTTTGTACGTTTTGCCCCGTAAAACCATAGTGGCCATCATGAAGAAAATCTCATAGCTATTCGGCAATTTTTTCTTAAATATAGGGCACTTAAAAGTACAAAAAAACGTAAAGAATAAATTTTTGTTGTTGTTCTGCACAATTGTTTTTTGGATCTAAATAAGAAAGTAAAAAATTGCAAATTTTTACGATATTTTTACTCACTTGTAATGTATCCAAAATCTTTGTGAAAAAATTGGCGATTATACCACTTGATAGAGCAAAGTTTTAGCTTTAAGAATCCATTTTGCGAATTGCGGTATGCGATGATTTTTAACGGAGTTATGAGCAATCAAAGTCAAAATGCTCATTTCTTATTCAATCCGCGATAACTCAGTAACAAAAAATCGTAGAAACATTTTTAAAAAAAGATTTTGTAGGGAAAACTTCGAGCTTTCACATTGGAAAGTCAAAAAATTTCGCAGGATTTTTTTGGGCACGTGACAGGCCCACAAAGTGAGAAGAAAATTTCACATTTTGTCCAGCCAGTAGTTTTCTATATGTAAAAATTACCAAACTCACAGAAACTAAAAGAAAATAGTGATCTTCTGAAAGTAGAGATTTCAAGCTTTAAAACCCTTTTTTAATACTTAAATTTCGTTCATTTTTAACGAAGATACAGCTGCTCAAATTTTGCCTAGTTTTTAAGAAAATTTAAGTGTTCCTTTAATTTTTGTGAGGAGTTTATAACATATCAATGTACATGCGTGAGCGGGGGGGGGATTCGCCCCCCCCTGCACCCCCCCCCCATTGTGTGAGTAAACCTAGGAGTGCGGGCGGGGGGGGGGGAGGCCCTGCCTCCCCGCACTCCCCCCCGTGCACTGGGCGGTGTGGGTTGGGTTGATGGATGGGCAGGGGGGGCTTCGCCCCTCCCTGCATCCCCCCCCCCATACACGTGAACCTCGCTTTTTTAATCTATATTCTAATAAATACTGTTAAATTTGCACCTAGTAATTTTATTACATAAATATCTGTCCCAAAGTAAAGATTTATATTATATTTATTTTGAGCTTTAATACTGCGTATCTCGAAAACTAAAGCAGTTAGCCCTATAAGACCTATATAGTTTTTTGTTCAGCTTAAGAAATGCTACCAGAAACCACAGTCAAATTAAGGGGCACAACCCTAGATTGTCTATAAATTAGAATGAAAAATTTGAATTTTTGACGCCAATTTCTCCGTTCCTATTTGTTTCCGTACAAAATCCTTTATGGTATGAACATGTCCTCTAATGGTCAACAATTGCTGCAAGTTTCATCAAATTCGGAGGTAGGGGCTATTCGGAAGTTGAGCCAAAAGTTTTTTAAAGACGCGCTTAAATTGTATAGGTGTCGAATTAAGACAATTACCGCCTTGTTGCCGAACGGAATCAAAAAAATTTTCGACACCATCTTGATTTAATCTACGTGTTCGAAGATATGGAAAATTATGATTTTTAATGTTTCCTAAAGCTAAATGGTGCTATTGTTATCTGCCAGCATTCGAAGCATTTAACTTTTACATATTTATCATTGTTCAGGATTGTCAATCCGTCGCGATCGAGCACAGATCGATATCGCTAACGCCATCCCTGAGCCGCCCTCTGAACGAGGTGATTTCGCGCCGCACCCCTCTTCACCCCCTGACCGCGCAGTATCTCGCTTCGCGCTATCGATCCGGACATGCCTAAATTGCGTGATCCTGCCAACCGCGGATTGGTCGATATGTGTCGTGTACCCGAAAGCTCCCGAAACGGGCCCGCGAGAGCTTCGGTCCCAGTAGTAACGACAGATACTCCGGTTCACGCGGTCGCATCATTGCCGTCGTGCATCCGTTCACGTTTACTCCGTTTCACGCGGTCGCATATACGCCGTCGTGCACACGGGTCTTACGGGTCTTTCAGAGCCCTGCAAAACTATCGCGCCGTTAGTGCGTCTACTGCAATTCGCCAGTACCTTCGCCACCGCGAACGGTGAACATACGCGTTTCAGTGCGCGTTACGTACCGCGCCATTGTGCGCCCGTTCATCTTATCGCTGCCGCGATTGATGTACATTCTCGCGTCTTGTGCTTTACGACCACAAGTTCGACAGCTGTATAACGCCCCAAGTGCGTTCATCAAGTGCAAGCTCCAAATTGCGCCTCCTAATTGCCCATCGCTACCGCGATCGGCGAACATATCCGCGTCACGTGATCAGCGCGCCCAGCACCACCGAATCACGTGTGCGTCGAGTACCGCGCTTATTGTACGAGTGCGTTCACCATAACTTATATTGTACAGACAGACTATTAAATATAATTGTGCCTTCCTCGAAACAAAGTGTCCTCTCATTTACACACGCCCGATCCCTGTCGGGGTCGACCCGGCATCTTACGCTAATTGGCGAACCGGAGTTACGCCCGGCGACAGACATTCGCCAACAATCATTATTATTATTATTGTTATTATTGTTAACTACTTTAATACTTTTTTATAAAATCTGACGTTTCTTGCAAAAACTGCATTTGTTTTTCACTTTCGGTAAAAACTTTTCCATATTCTTTAGGATTATTTACGGCGGACGAATTTAACATATCAAACAATTTATCAAAATAATCAATTAAATCTATAGTTCCAACGGCTTCAGTCGGAAGAAGACCGACAGACATCTGTGTACACATTCCTGCACATACATGGTTACTAAATGCTTGTACAACATATTTAACTTTCATTTTCATAAAGTTATTTGAGTCCATATGAATCTTTGATAATTTAGGCTCTTATCCATTGTTTGATGTCTTGCATATAAAACTGTCTAATATGATCCCACGAAACTACTTTATTATTAAATTCAAAATTATGTTTTAACAAATTATTTCGGGTTGCTTTTATTAAATGTGGAGTATCAAAAATGTAAACTAGATTTGCTCCGTTAACTGAAAAAGTTGAATTTTGTGTAGATATTCCTAAATCACGGGGCAGTTGTATAAAATTAGAACCCATGTCCGTAACCAATGCATGCACCATATAGCACCTGTATTTCTTAATTTAATTATTATATTAAATATAAGATTTTTTAAAAAGTTGATATGGCATGTAGTCTCTACAAAACAAAAAAAATGGCCACCTTCCAATTACCTGCAATACTACGTATCATAATAACTAAAGCCATAATAACTTGCAGGTGTAGATGATTTTTTATCACCAATATCTTTGAAACCAATTATTTTATCCCGTGATACATTATAAAATAAATGAGCTTTTAAGCTTATTTCGTCTGCACATTTATACCAGGCTCAATATTCCATTTTTGTGTAAATAACTGTAGAGAACGTACAGAAGGCAATGCAATTGAATCTTTTAATTCCCGGTAATTTCGTGGACTTAAAAAAAAAAATAATGATACCTAGAGCAAATTTCTTAAATTCGGGATCATATCTTCTGCCACGTTTACATTTAAATTATGCGTCGACTTGTGCTAATATTCTATTAAATTTTTCAGGCAATAACTTACGGCCTAGTTTTTTTAGTTGGTCGCGTGCGTTTTCTTCTTCAACTTTTATAACTTTCTTCTTCTTTTTCATACGAAGCCATTGGATTGTTACACGCAATGCTTTATTTCGCGCCTTTAATTTCTGAAGGTTTAGTCGCAATTTCCTTTTTCTTGGACTATCATCCGACGATTTACTCATGATTGCAGGCTTCTTGATAGTGGATATGCTCCTATAATATATTCCAATCCGTTAGATCCATAACAGCACAAATATTATTTTTAAATATGATATGTAATCATGTAACTACCCAGATAGCCAAACCTGAGCAGCAGATTCCAAGCAGAGTCTGCACTGAATTTTTGGTATTAGAAAGGCAACAAATTGCACGCAGAAACTGCTCTATCAGGCGATGTTGTCAAACTGTAGCCAGAAATGCGATAGAGCCTGCTGACAGGAAATGTTAGCAGATTGGCAGCAGAAACTGCGCAGAGCCTGCACACATAACTTGGCAGCAGATTGACAACAAAAATCGAGCAGAGCCTGCGCGCATGACCTGAGAACAGAGTGGCAACAAAAACCGAGCAGATCCTGTCGATAATCAGCTGTTGAAGTGACGCGCATTATCATAGCTCTTTAAAAATTATTCCTAATCTCTACTGTATATTTAAACGTTTCTTTTTATGAGAAAAGAATGCAAATGTGGAATAATATACATATAATTTCAAAAATAGAACATATAGGGGAGACCGGGGCTAAACAGTCTGGATTTTTTCGGTGCCGATTTTTAATAACAAAATAAATAATTTAAGTTAAATATTGTATACCACTGTAAAGAGTGAACCTTTAGCTACAAAATTTATTTAGGAAATTTTTATCTACGTCGCTTTGTTTAACCGGTATGGAGCAAAAACGACAACGGTGCAAAAATTGAAATCTAAAAACTGCCGGGGTTAAAGTGTCCTCCCCCCGGGGCTAATCAGTCACACTGCATTTTCTATACATATACGTACATCTAATCCTGAAAAATAATAGGATACATTTTAATAATTGTTTTTTAAGAGAAAAATATAAAAATTTATTTAAAATTTTTATGCGAAACATTATTAAAAAATAATTGTTTTACCTATTCCATAAAACAATTTAGGCACGTGAATACAGATCCTGACGAGCGCACGACGACGACGACGACGACGACGACGACGACGACGACGACGACGACGACGACCACCACCACTACCACCACCACCACCACCACCACCACCGACACCACCACCACTACAACGGCGGCGACAATGACGCCGAGACGATGCGGCGAACGCTGGACGATGCGGTTGCACGCGCGACTGTCACTGACACAACACACAACGACCAACAACGACGATCTACCGCGGCCGGGACGATCTACCACGCGCGCGGCATGTCAACTCTCGCGCGGAAATCGCGGGATCTCAGAGCCGTGCCGTGCCTCGTCGCGCCGTACCTCGCCGACGTGCCGTGAGCGCGAGCGATCTCGAAAACAACGGTCCGCCATCTTTTCGGTCGGCCAAAACTCCAAAACACCCGTTTTGCGACGATACGTGCGTACCATTTCTCTCCTACACAAACTGATGCACGTGCAAGGAAAGACACGCCTGACACGCTCGAGGGAAACCTAACCTGAAATCGCCGTGAGCTGAAGTCGTGCGCCCGGCGCGCCACAGTGACGAGATTAGCCCGATTAGCCCCGGGTGCTTGTAGACTGATTAGCCCCAAACACAAGTTTCAGGTTTGATCGCCCATAAAATATTATACATCAACGATAATGAAAAACCTACACTGGATTCGTGTTCAGCATGCATTACTCTTTATAATCACGTACTTCGAGATTTGGAGAGGATATATTATTGCAGATATTACAAAATTTCCACGCGCAGAAAATTTCACTTTCACCTTCCGAAAACACGTTTGCCCTCGTAAAAATTATAACACGGCAGGTAACCTGCCGAAACTCCGTTGGTCACATGGGTACCATAAGCAGAGTTTACAATGTTAATAGCGAGTTTGCACAATATACCGGTTCCGAGATATTTGATTAGACGTATTTACCCCGTAGACGTTTTAGCCCCGGTCTCCCCTACATATATTTTATTTATATACTACAATACACAAAATGTATAAAACGAATATTTTACAACTCAATAATATATTATACATTATTAGAATGGCGCTATAATTATATTACATACATTAGTTTCAATGTGTATGTGTGGTGTAGAACACTATCATATTTAAAATTTTGCAGGTAAGAAATTTAGCAGGCCAGAAATAATTGTTATCATAAATCAGATTATCTTGTTAGAAACAAAATAATAAAAAGATAAGAAAAAAATTAAATTATTCCAGTATATGTAGGTCAGTAAAGGATATTATAGAGAACAATTGTAATAACAACCAATTAATGAGAGGTAGTTAATTAAGAATATTATTTAAAAATCAGTAAAATTTTCTTTATTATATTCTCCACTAATTGGTTTCTAGTACAATATCTTTTATAGTATCCTTTACTAAGCTATACATACTTGACACACACACAACCATTTTAATTTTTTTCATTTTTTTATTCTCTATTTGTTTCTAACGAAATAACAATTACCACCATAATATGTAATATCACAATCACATCTGTTATACGCTGTCTCGACATACGCTGGCTTTCCTCCTCACACCGACGTCGTCTTCGCATGGAAAGATAAAGACTGCTGCTCCTCTTCAGATGTCCCTTTGGCACAGGTTTACCTATAAACACAGAAAATTACAATCTAAAACTAGAAGATTATTTATTGCGAACACGAGAAATTTCCATGTCTTATCGATTTAAAAAATGGGCGCTAAAAAGTACCGTTTCGTCTGTTGACACAGACAGAGACCACACTGGTCTCTCTCCTCCTTCTCCCCTCAACTCCTCCTTCATCCCTCAACTTCTTCTACCCTTCTCTCCTACTCCTTCTACCCTTCTCTCTCTTACTCCTTCTGCCCTCCTCCTCTCCTTCTTTTTCTTTTTCCCCTCCTCGCTCCTAAGATCCATTTGCCTTGGTTCTTCACAGATTCTCCTGTGGAGAAAACGTACTATAAAAACAATGTATAAGTAAATTATACATAGAAGATTAAAAACTACACTGAGAATCGAAAATCAGTAATAATCTCTGAATTTTCGTTTATTCTCAACTTTTAGTCTCAATACCCTGGCGGAAATATTTCTACAAAATTTAAAAAAAAATAAAAGTGTGCTACAAAAAACTATAAAATATAATTGCCAGAATCTATTGAAGTCTACATAAATTTAGGTAGTGCTACATAATTCTACATAAAAATTCTAGAATTGGAACACTTTTGTAAATTTATGTATTTTTCTATTGGAGCTTGATCTATAAATTTTTATGAATAACTACAACTTTTTGGATATACTATAAACAAAATAAAAAATAAAATTTACTTCTCTCGTTGAACATTATTTTATGGCTGAAAATCTTGATTACGTGCAAGCTTAATTAAATAAATTTATATTTTACTTAGAAAACTTGCTTACCACCGCTGGATTTGAACCTGAAACCCCTGGCTCTTGAGTCAGTCACCTTCCGCACTGTGCTACAACATTGATTGATGAAGACGTTTCGTATTGTCTATATATGTTACACTTATTGTTAGCAGAAAATTGTACATTTGTGTATTTTTCTATTGGGTCTTACAGCAAACTATACGAAAATAAAAACATAAATATTTTGACTTCTGCGAATTAAGGAGTTATTAATAATACATAAATTTTTGTAGATTTGTGTAAAAACTTGTAACATTTAACTAAAAAGTACAAATTTTAATTAGCCATAATTGTAATAGATTTTTGAGCTGTACAAACAAATCAGTATTTGTTACTATTCGTACAAAATTGTAGTATTTTATGAGAAACTAAAAACTGGATTAGATTCTAATTTGCCTAGTTTTACGTATGTAAATTGTGGTAGATTTCTATAGTCATTTATAAATAATTGTAGTATTCTACAAATGAGCAGATGTTTTAATTTTTTAAGATTTTGTTGATTCTCAAATTTTTAAAATTTGTAGATCTCTGTACTATTTTTATTAAATTGTAGTTTTTCATGAAATACTACTTGCAATAATTTCATGATTTGAGAGCACTATAATTTATGGTACTATTTCATAGATATTTCTACAAAAAAATAATTATTTCTACAAAAAATTAAATATTTCGACAGAAATGTACAAATTTCTATTTTTAGTCCAGTTTTGTAGTTATTCATAGAAATTTTTTTCCGCCAGGGCTTGGACATCACGTGCCAGATCAGAGTTCTCCTGCTCAAGCTTGTCAATGCGCAGGGTATTCTGAGCAACTGTGTCCGCGATACAATTCAGCCTGCTCAGTTTTTCGTTAATCTCCCTGTTTGTTTTCCGCTGATCTTCCATAAAAGCTGAGAATTTAGCATCAGAATCTCTAATTTGCTCACACAGACGACGCAACAGCTCGTTGGTTGTGATGTCAGTTCGTGATTGAGTGCCAGTGCCCGCGCCCGCAGGAGTTGCCATGCTTGCAAAATCAAATCGCGCGGTATCATCCACCTCTGGAGTGGAAGGTGTTACTAATGAGGCAGATAACGATTTGCAACAAGTATCCGCGTACTTAGTAATGGCATATGGCTTGATACAGCCTGGATGGAACACTCTCTTGCACTCGCACTCAACCAATGTAGTCGCAATCGACTTTCTACTGTTGTGCCCCGTAGCAGGACGGGCACGGGGTTCGAATGATTCGGGAAGGATACGGCAATTTATAACACCTTATTTCGAATAAAATAAGTTTAATCACAGATGCCTGCGTTACAACTCAATACGCGACTAGTCGCCTGCCCGACTCCACTGATCCTCCTGTCGTCTCCTCGCGCTTCCTTTTGTATCTTCCGTCTGTCCTTCGTAAATGCTGAGTTGCACGATCGGATCTAGGCCGGTCGCGCAACTCCCAATCTCGCTGACGGGGCTTATCGTAACTCGGGCGGCCTTCTTGATATTATTTTATTTCTTAATTCTTATTTCTTAACATTATCGTTTTATTACTTAATGTCGTAATCGGGGCCGCAACATCCCTCCCCTTTTGGGAGAAGGAAACTACGGTCGGTAGTTTTCGTTACAATATGTTTCGTTGCTTATCTTACTTCTATTTCTAGTAGGACGGTGTATTCGTTTTATTATTTTTGGCGGTTACATTTTCTTATCTTCTAATTTATTTCTATTGGGTGTTTTGTTCTCTTTATTCCTTGTGGTGATTACATTTTCTTATCTTCTAATATAACATCGCTGGGTCGTTCTGTATGCGCGGCCCGGCGCTCGCTCGTATCTTATTTTTTCTTACGGCGCAGATGCTTATTCCTATCGCGCTAAGTATAACTATGATTGTTAGTGTCGATCCTACGGGATACATAATATAGGGATTGTTTAGTACACTATTTTGTGACTTATCTATTTCTTTATTTATATCGTTTAGGTTGGAGCTTAAGTCCAGTAGTTCGTTAGGGTTTCTAATTACGGGTTCTAACCTAATTTCTTTTTTCCCTTGGTCGTCAGGGTGTTTATTTTCCCTTGCTATGGTTAAATTAAAATCTGCTAGGTGCATTTGTATTTGTCCCGCGTTCGTGTGTCTTTTGGTTTTGATCATGATGTCGGGTGTACTTAGTTTACAGTTGTCGTTTATGTTTATTTTCCCTGTTCTCACGATGTCAAATTTTTGCTCCGCCTGATCATTACACTGGATCGTTAGTTGTTGTTTTTTCGGTGTTGAAAACAACCACGATTGCGGTTCGGTTAGCGTTATCCATAGAGTCACGTTTGACAGTACTTGTCTTATCTCGCATGTGTTTATATATCCTGGCGTCTTTACATAGACTTGCACCTCGCATGGCGCGTCGGCTTTTATAAAATATACCGGGTAATTTCGGTTACAAATGTATTTTGTTCCGCTTCGTTTACAATCGTTTAAATCACGCTCCTCTAACGGTATATAATTATGGTTTTCCTTATCTATCGCTAGTATGTGGTGGGTAACTTTTAGGAATGTAAAATGGTTCGCGTGGTTATACACGGGTAATGGTGTCGGTTTTATTATTTCATACACGGGGTATGCTACCACGGGAAATTTAATTATCGTATAAATATTCGGGTTATCGTAATAGGCGTTAATTTCAACGTAACTCTGTATATCGTTCCAATTTTCTATTCTAATTTTGAATGGGAAATGAGACCCTCTCGTCAGTTGTGACGTTGCCTCCTTTAATTCCGTTATTATTTTTTCTATCGGCAATAGTCGAGTGAGTATGATTCCTTCTCGCGAATAGGTGAGATAGTCTATTGTATCTTTCACGTCTTCTATTAGATCTTCCGTAATTGCGGTTAATATTAGTAACTGTTCGTCTATTTCTTCTCTTCTCGCGAACTTGGCTATTTCCTGCTGCATCCGTGTCGTGACGTTCGTCAGCAGTTGTTCGTTGTAGTATAACGATTTTTCTAATGGTTGCGTTAATTTTTCGTTTTCTTTCTCTATCGTACGGAGGATATTTTTGCACATCTGCTGTGTGTCCATCGCTAGGACGGTTTCGCATAACTCCTCTGTTTGCTGCATGAACTCTTGAAGTTGGTGGTATCGGTTTCCTAGAGCTGTTACATCTATTCTGATCGCTAGTTTCCTTTGTTTCGAGCGCATTAAAAATGAGATGTTCCCAGTGTGACTTGTTTTTCGTGCCGTCGACGTGCGACGCGTGTTGGCGCACGTATTGGCTGCGTGCGGCGCGTGCGGGCGCAATTCGAGTGCGTGCCGCGCCTTGTGCTGGCTGTGCTGCGGGGGCTAGTGGTGCGGGGCCTATGTCGCCCCCTCCCCCCTACGCGGAGGTGGGCCGTCCGGGCGCCTGGAGGCCCATTTTTCCCCTGGAGATTTCCGTGGACGTGGCCACCGGTCGCCGAGTGGTGCGGATGGTTCGCCGTACTTAATTTTCGGTAAGTACCTCTTCTTTTAATCCTACCTATTTACCTATTTCTATCGCTTACGCACTATTGCTTATTTCGTCTTTTTGCGCTACTATTATTGCTCTACGAAGTGCTTTAATCGGTTTACGTGCACTCGCGTCGTTTTTCTTCCCTTTTTTATCGTGTAATTAACGTCGGAATGTCTTTCGATCACTTCATACGGTCCTATCCACGGGGATTCTAATTTCTTCGATCTCCCCCTACGTACCGTCTCGTCATGCAATAGCACTTTATCTCCTACCCGGAAACTGATTTCTTTTGTCTTCTTATCGTACGTCTCTTTGGCTTTTGTTTTTTCGTCCTTCAAGTGCGCTTTAGCAACTCGTTGCGTTGCGCGTAATTTTTCTTTTAATTCCTGCACGTAATCGTCATACGTGTACGTTGGTTTCGGCGGCTGGGACAGTGCCGTCGGTAGTGTCGCGCGGTGCCCGTATACGAGCTCGAAGGGTGTAAACCCGGTCGCCGTGTGCGGCGTCGTGTTGTACGCGAACATTGCGTACGGTGTCCATTCGTCCCAGTCTGTTTGGTCCGCGTTAATATAGTGTCGCAGGTACTCTGCTAATGTTCTGTGGGAGCGTTCTAACTCTCCATTGCTTTCCGGATGATAGGCCGTTGTCTGAATTTTTTCTATCTTTAGTAACTTGCACGTGCTTTTAAATATCTCGCTCTGGAAATTTGTTCCTCTATCTGTTAGTATTTTTTCTGGGATGCCGTACTCGAAGATGATCTTCGTAACAAATTCTTTCGCGATTGTATTTGCCTCTTGATTTGGTACAGGTATCGCTTTGCTAAATTTTGACAAGTTATCCTAAAACGTGAGGATGTATTTGTTTCCGTTGTCGGTCACCGTCAGTGGTCCTACAATGTCTAGCGCACATTTTTCGAACGGTTTATTCGCGGTGTCTGTAATTATTAACGGTGCCTTATTTCTTCGCGATAGTTTATTTTTCTGGCACAATTCGCACTTGGCGATGTATTCTTCGACATCTCTTGTTAATCCTCTCCAATTGTGCGTCAGCCTTATTCTGTTTACGGTGCGTTCCACGCCCTGGTGTCCTCCCACAGGTGCATCGTGGTATTCGTACAGTATGTTTTGCTTCTCTTCCTCTGTGTATTTTCTTTCGCTCTCCTGGTCGTTGTTCTCTTCTTTCTCTATCTTATTGATGTCCGTCGGCACATGTCGACTCAGCGCGTCAGCGTTTCTATTCTCTTGCCCGGCCTTATGTACGATGGTGTAATCGTACTCTTCTAATTTCAATCTCCATCGTATTAATCGGGAGCCTGGGTCTTTTACATTAAACAGCCATACCAATGATTTGTGATCTGTCACTATGGTGAATTTCGTTCCGTAAACGTACGGTCGGAAGTGTTTTACCGCCCATACTATCGCTAATAGCTCTTTCTCCGTCGTGTTGTAATTTTGCTCGGCTTTTGACAGTACTCGGCTTGCATATGCCACGGGTTGATCTTGGCCTATTTTCCCTTGTGACAGTATCGCTCCGATCGCGTAGTCCGACGCGTCGGTTGTCACTACAAATTCTCGAGAAAAGTCTGGGTATTTTAGTACTGGCGCTGTAGTTAGTTTTCCTTTTAGAATGTTGAATGCGTTTTGCTGTTCTGCCTTCCACTCGAATGGGGTATCTTTTCTGGTTATTTTTGAGAGTGGCTTGGCGATCGCTGAGAAGTCTTTAATGAATCTTCGGTAATATCCGGCTAATCCTACGAAAGCCTGGATGTCTTTTACCTTCGTTGGTCTCGGAAAGTTTTTCACCGCTTCTAGTTTTGACGGATCTGGCGAGATTCCGTTTTCCGTTATCACGTGTCCTAGATATGTCACTTCTTTCCTCAGGAATTCGCACTTATTCGGCTGTAGTTTCAATTTGTATTTTCTCAATCGCTTTAGCACTTCAATTAGTCTCTTATTGTGCTCTTGCAGACTTGCTCCATATACGATTATATCGTCTAGATATACTAAACAGTGTAGTCCTACGAGTCCGGCTAGGACGGCTATTATGGCTCGTTGAAATGTCGCTGGGGCGTTTTTTAGTCCAAAGGGCATTCGATTGTATTCGTAATGTCCATATTGGGTGGAGAACGCTGTTTTTTCCTTGTCTTCTTCTTCCATCGGGATTTGATGGTATCCCGAGGCGAGATCTAGCGTGGTAAAATATTTTGCGTTTCCTAGTTGGTCTAGGATATCTGTTATAATGGGCAGAGGGAAGGAATCTCCCCCCCCCCCCCCCCGTCAGATCGTTTACAAATCGAAAGTCTATCACCACTCGCATTTTTTGTTTTCCTGACGCGTCTCTTTTTTTCGGGACTACTAGCAACGGCGCGTTCCATGGGCTCGTGCTAGGCCTAATAATCTTGTCTCGTAACATCTCTTTTACTTGTCTATTCACCTCTTCCTTGTGTTTCTCCGGCAAGCGATACGGTCGGACGTTGACCGGTACGCTGCCCGCCTTGGTGGTAATCTTATGCGCGACGATATCGGTGCATGTCAGTGGTTCTCCCTCCAGATGTAGAACATCGCTGAAATCTCTGCAAATCTCCGTAATGGCTTTCTTTTCTTCCTCGTTCAAGTGCTGCATTCGTATTAATTTTGCTACTTTCTCACTACGCGGCATTGTTTCTTCTGTTTGGTTTACTTGGTTGACTTCTATCTCTTCTGCTTCTTCGAGCTCTAAATCTTCTAGTGAGACTTGCGGCATGAGCATTTCGACCGTCTTTTCCGTCGTATTTAATATGCTCGCCGTACATAGAAAATTCTCTGGCATCACCAGGCAGTTTCCTATGAACACTCCTGGCATTGTTTCTTCTGCCTGTATTATTCCTACGGAGTTTTTATCGGTCGCGACTTGTACTATGGTTTCGCTTCGCGGTTTTAGCGTCATCCTTTTATATGGGTACAATTTTAAAGTACTATTCCCTATTTGTATTGAGCTCGATTCGTAGCTGTATGACGCGTGATGCTTCTTTATGAAGTCCACTCCTAATATTCCGTCGTATTCGATCGGGAAATTGTCCGTGACGACATATATTGTGTGCTTGATTTTTCTGTCCTTTAAATCAATGGTCGCTTTGAATTTTCCAATTGTATGGGCCTTATGTCCGGTCACTCCCGTGAGTTCCATTCTATCTTCTTCTATCAATGTTTCGCCTTTCAAATGCTTGACTTTAATTATTGACACGGCCGCTCCTGTATCAAACAGTAAATTCATTTTTCCGCGCTTCGCTTCTCGCATGGGCAGAGTGATTAAGTCCAGCCCTGCATGCTTCCGCGGCTTGTTAGTCATATGTGACACTTGATACTCTAGCGCAGGTCGGCGCTTCTTTGTCTCCTCCTCCTTGTCTTCCTCATCGCTGTTTGCGGCTGAATTACTGTTCTTTTTTCTCGGGCCACTCGTTTTCGGGTGAAAATTTTTGCTTTGCCCTCGCGAATTATTAGATTTATCGTGGTTTGTTCGCTCTTTATTTGGTCGACCGTTTAATAGCCAACACTCCTCGCGTATGTGCCCTGTCTTCTTACAGTATTTGCAGACCTTGTCGATTGCATTTACGCGGGGTGTCCTATCGGGTCGCGGTAAGGTGAAGCGGTTCGCGTACCTACTAGTCCGACATTCCCTTCCGTGGTGCCCGTATTTTCCGCATTTTTGGCATTGTATTATCGGTCGGTTGTCGCGCGTTTGTGGTGAGTACGCGTAATTACTTTTAGGACGCGACGGATTTCCGCTCGGTCCGTTTACTTTTTCTTCGGCGCTCGCTCCGGCAATTGCCTCTTGCAGCGTTGCAAAATGCTGAGCTCGGACGAGTAACTTGATCTCGTCTCTCAATCCTAGTTGGAAATTTTGTAATGCCTGTTGCTGAATTGTTTCTAATATCGTTCGCTTGCTTTCTATGGTGTGATTTCTACCTTCTATCATGGAATCGTATAGTTCCATGGCTAGCTTGTCGGCCCTTAATCCGAATGCTCTCGCGCCTTCTCCGGGTTTTTGCTTGAGTGTGTTGAATTCTAGTTGTAAGTGTGTGGTACTCTTTCGGCTCAAATAACAAGTTTCTAATTCCTTCTTTAATTGTGCGAAGTCTCGTATCTCTCGCGTTTGAAAATCTGTCATTGCTCTTCCCTTAGCTTCGTGCATAACACTGCTTCTAATAAGGTTCCTTCTTCCATCGGATTGATATTTTTTATTGCGTATGACGCGGCGCTTAAGAATTCTTGTAATTTACTCGAGGCTCCGTCGAACTCGGGTATCATGTCTCGTGCCTCTTTTAAACGTAAATATCCGATAGCGCGTTCCGCTTGGTTCCGGATATCGTATGACGTTCGTCCGTACGTTACTTCGAACGGGAGGCTTACCTTGCTCGCGTCTCGCGTAAATGTCGCGGCGTTCCGGATTCGCCGTTTCTAATTGTTCTACGCGGTTCTGTAGATTGCGGATTCCGTGTAGTATCTCGTCGAGGATGGCGTCTCTATCGTTCGGCTGTATTCCGGCCGGTGCGTGCACTCGGTTGCGGTTACTCGCCGGGGTTCTCTGTTGCGATAACACGCCATGAAGCCGGTTTATCTCGGCGTTGATATCCTCGGGCGTTACCTGTACATTATCGTTGTTCTCGTCGCGGTTGTCGCGATTGCTATTCCCTGCTTCCGCCATCTCGATTATGTTTACGTTTCTTGACGCGGAATAATATTCTTGTGGATTGAATATGCTGCTGTCGTATGACGTCAGTGAAAACGCTCGTCGTTCGGATAGTCTACTGATCGTGCTGTCTGTGTCTTCGGATTGTGCGTACGCGTGTGAGGGGTGGAGTCTATTTTCCTCGGGGCAGTTATTAAGTCTTATTAAACTCGTGTCTAAATCGTCGAATGGAAACTCGCGTTCGACTACTATGTTCGGATGTAATTCCGGTTCCGATTCGCTTTCGCTCGAATAGTACGCGTCTAAATTTCTGCGCACGCTGTCGCGATTTTCGCTTACGACTTCTTCGGTCGCTTGAACGGGACTTAACGGGCTATTTCTACGCGCTCGTCGTGACGTCTCGCTATGGAGCCACGATCGATTTAGTTCCGCAGGTGGATTATCGGTTTCCGACATCTACGGTAATTGCGCTGTACATAATTTGCTTATCGACTTACAATACGGTCGCTAGTCGCACGTTGCTTATCGGTGCTCGTGCCGCCTTGTCTGCCGGTGAGCCTCCGTTGCGGTAGGTCGGTGCCGCGCCGTCTCGGGTTACGCTGAACGTTGTCCCTCGTCGGCTGCTACCGGGTGTTCCGCTGCTGCTGAATCTGGCTGTCGTGTCTCCGTTGAGGATGTCGCACCGCCTTAACGATTCACTTGTTTGTTTCAGCTGCCGTTCCTGTCTCGCGAATCCCTGACGCTGCCACCAGTTTGTTGTGCCCCGTAGCAGGACGGGCACGGGGTTCGAATGATTCGGGAAGGATACGGCAATTTATAACACCTTATTTCGAATAAAATAAGTTTAATCACAGATGCCTGCGTTACAACTCAATACGCGACTAGTCGCCTGCCCGACTCCACTGATCCTCCTGTCGTCTCCTCGCGCTTCCTTTTGTATCTTCCGTCTGTCCTTCGTAAATGCTGAGTTGCACGATCGGATCTAGGCCGGTCGCGCAACTCCCAATCTCGCTGACGGGGCTTATCGTAACTCGGGCGGCCTTCTTGATATTATTTTATTTCTTAATTCTTATTTCTTAACATTATCGTTTTATTACTTAATGTCGTAATCGGGGCCGCAACACTACACCTGGCGCATACACGTGATTCCATAAGTTGTCGGTAAATACTAGTCGCTTAATTGAAAGTCGGTCGTAATATGTGATTCGATATAGCCTTAATGCACGCGAGCTATTGGCCCAGGGCAGACAGTCCAGCAAAGGCATACACAGGAGAATGCGCACCAGAGGTCCTCGCCGCCGCACAATACGCAGAGTCCCCGTCCTCCCCACCAATGGTGGAACCAATCAGGAGTCAGACCGGGGTGTCCCAACTCTCACTAGAAGAACTCCAACAGTATGTGATTCGATACGAAGCACTACATGCGTGCCAACCCAGACAGAAGTACACACAGGCTCACACGCACAGTGCAGAAGGAACAGGTTGCAGAGTGCACGCGCAGCAAAGATCCTCGCCGCACGCAAACAACTCGGAAGTTAGGTTAAAGCACACAAACAGACCTATCACCAGAATATCAAGCATAAAGGTGACAAGTACGGAAGAAATCGATGACTGCTCACAGAAAGCAGCTAAAAACCTGCATATGCCTGTAACAAAAATTGCCCGAAGGCAGCTTGCGGCAGAGATGTGCTTAATCAAAGAAGGAGCGACAGAACAGACGTGCACGCTGTACTCACCGAGAGAGAGAGAGGAGAGAGAGAGAGAGAGAGAGAGAGAGAGAGAGAGAGAGAGAGAGAGAGAGAGAGAGAGAGAGAACGGGGAGATGGAGGCATCGGAGGGTCTGAAGAGGGTGCTGAGAAAGACCGTAGAGGAATTAGGGGGAATTAGATGGGTGCCACTCACTCGCACGGTGGGCAGAGGAAAGGTATGAGGAGAAGGGAGGGGAGGTTAGGAGATAAGAGACATGAGCTTTGGCGGGAAAAGTGGCGGAGGACCGAGACGGCTCCGGGTGTCAGGTGCCAAGCGGGGTGACATTTCGGCGGGACGTCGAGGCGGTGGTTAAAGTTGAAAGGGACAGAACTGGAGAAAGCTGATTGACCGGGTCGAATAAGAGGGGACAGAGGGGAGAAGAGACGGGGGTTGGATGAGAATCTGAACAGGAAGGTAGGGTTGTAAAAGGGATCTGTGGGCGGGGGGGAGGCGAAAATGGTAATTAGAGGGATAAAGGAAAGGGGGATAAGGGAAGGGAGTAAGGAGGGGATTAGAACAGTGAGTTGTAAGGATAGGATTGATAAATATTGTGTGTGCAGAATTGGAGCAGGGTAAGGAGATGGCAGGAGGCGAAACGGAGCTGGACGGGAAGCTGAGGAGGATGATTGAGAGGCGACTGAGCAGGAAGAAGTTCAGCCTAGCCACGTTACAGAAGCAGGAGTGGTGAGGAGGTGGAGAGCTGGAGAGAGGTGTGGAGCGGGGAAAGCAGGTGGAGGAGGTAGCACGGAGAGGAGAGGAGATGGAGCAGAGAGAAAAAGGAGAGGTGAGGGCAGAAGAGGGGCGGATAGACGAGGGAGAGAGGGGAGGAGTGCGGGGGTGGGTTTCGAGAGGGAGGGAGGGTACCAGGATGTAAAGGGCCGCTATGGCCAAGTCGGGACAGAAAGGAGATTGTTGTAAAGGGTTGGGTACGTCCCTACAAAACGCCATGTAATTGTATAGGGTTGGGTACGTCCCTAGAAAACGCCACGCGGCCTTTACGGCCAGGCCGGGAGTAGGAGATGGTTTGTGTATGTTTGTAAAGGGTTGGGAACGTCCTTTCAAAACGCCTTGCAAACCCTGAGGGGAGTCAATAAACGATACATACATACATACATACAATATATAAGTAAATTATACAAGAGAACGAGCTTTCCAGCTAGCGACATAAATCGATACAAGTATCATTCTGTTCTTGTTCAATATCCAATGAGCAATAAAGACAGTATGACACTTGTGTCGATTTGTGTTGCTTATAGCTAGAAATAAAAGTTCCCAAAGAAGATAAAAACTATATATCAGGGTCATTCTACAATACGTCACAAACACCCCGTCACCAGTCACGAAGGATGGCAACTGCTAGTTAAAAAGTGTTATTTCCGGTTGCGCTAACAATTACGGTTACCAAACGTTGGGCAACTTTCTCTTGGCAATCATAACTGTCAAGAGCAACCGAAAATAACACTTTTTAACTAATCGTTGCCATTCTTCGTGATTGGCAACGGGCCGTTTGCGATATGTTGTAAAATGGATTTAAGTGTCTCATGTCGTTAACGCGTAGCTAAACTTAGACATTCTAATCGATTTCGTCTTTAATTAAGAAGAAATATTTCAACTTTCTACATAAAATACAATAAATTTGTGTATACATATTTGATGTTGAAAGTTGAAATATTAGTATTGCTCGGGGGGGGGGGGGGGTATTAGCAATCCCCCGGATTTGCAAATTGGTCTGTAGAAAATGCTGGGTTCGAAGGACCAGAGGAGGGGTGTAACGTCTCCTCACGACAAATGAATCTAATGCACTATGCACGCAACGAGAAAGTACGAGAAAAGCAAGCGACTCACCGTATCGTTGCCCGGCGCCCTCCTGGCTGTCGATTTCGTCCTTCCTTTCGGCTAGCGAGCCCTCCGTGGTAGCGGGAGGAGCAAAGCAGGCAGGCAAGGGTTGAGCGTGCGAAAACAAGCAGGCAGGCAAGGGTGGAGTGCGCAATAAGCAAGCAGGCAGGCAGGCAGGTAAGGCACAAAGATCTTATAGTTCGCACCCGTCGACGACTTCCGAAAGAAGTGTTGACTCGACACGGTCCAATAGATGAGTGAGTGCTCCGGCACTCCCCGGCTCGCGCTCCTGCGATGTACGGCGCGAGCGAGTACCAATAATTGGGAATGCCACCCGCGGGCGGGCAGCACGAGTCGGGTGAGTCGCGCGAATATTGACGAAAAGTAACGATCGCGATCCGCCAACGTTCCGCGCGAATTGTCTACACGAAATCAAGTTACCGATGGTAATATACTAATCGTAGTACTGACTTATTGACTAATACAACTATTAACATTAGAAAATGAGCTTCTATCAACTAATAACGATCAACTAATATGTACAACGTGAACGCCAAACAAGTATTTAAAAGCAAAAACAATACGAATGTCCAGTTTTAGGTACTTGGACATTGATATTTTTACCTTAGAATAATATAATTCTTAGTCGTTTATCGCTTCTTCAAGGTCGTACAAGGTCTTTCTCTTTTGTCCTCTCGTCGCCCCAAAAGTTGCAGTTGACTTTTCTTACGACATCCGTGTGCGTGGATCACGCATCTTACTGCGATGTCTCTCCTTTGCGATGCGCACAGCCTCCCACATCTGAACTTGGAATTCAGATCGCGTTGGCTTCTGAAAGTGCCGGTTCCTGCATGCAGTTTCTGGAAGAAAGTGTGAGATAGATCAGAAACATAATATTTAAAATCTGTGTTAGTAAAAATGGAAAAATTCGTACCGTATATTGCCCTAATCAGACGAGCATTGTTGTACAAGAATCGCTGTCCTTCCTCTCGGCCCTACTAGGTAAACGACAGCATGAGTTAGTCCTTTCCTTCAAGCATAGATTTACGGCTTCCTTTAAATAGAAGCCATCGATGTATTTAAAATAAATGACCTTGAAAAAAGAATAATTAAAATGCGTAATATACATATTTAAAAATTAATGAGGGCAAAATTGTCTTTATTCATCTATATTTATGTTGTCCCCTTCAAAGTAAGTCCCATCAGATAAAACACATTTATGCCAACGTTTTTTCCAGTCTTCAAAACATTTCTGGAATTCAGTTTTCGGTATAGCCTTCAGTTCGCCCAGCAATTTTTATTTAATGTCTTCAACGGTTGCAAATCGTTGTCCTTTCATGATTTTTTTCATTCTTGGGAAGAGAAAAAAGTCACACGGTGCCATATCTGGTGAATACGGTGGTTGCGGTATCAATACGGTATTATTTTTTGCTAAAAATTTGCGAACAAGTAATGACGTGTGAGCTGGTGCATTATCACGGTGCAATTTCTATGATTTGGCCTTCCATATATCTGGTCGTTTTTTACGGATAGCTTCACGCAAACGACGTAAAATGCCCAAGTAATATTCTTTATTGACCGTAGCACCTTGTGGTAAAAATTCGTGAAACACAATACCACGATAAAATCGAAGAAAACAGTAAAAAGAACTTTAACATTTGATCGAACTTGACGTGCTTTTTTCGGTCTTGGTTCATTTGGAAACTTCCATTGAGACGATTGGGCCTTTGTTTCGATGTCGTAACATACACCCATGATTCGTCGCCAGTTATAATGCGTTGGAGTAATGTTGGGTCATTAGTGACTTTATTTATCATTTCCTCAGCAATTTTTGTTCCAAATTTAACAATTTTGGAACAAATTTCGCTGCCACTCGTCTTCCCGAGTCGAAATTTTTCTACAAACGGTATGATATTCCTTGATGTCTACTGAATGGACCTGCAGCCTCATTTTGTAACATCAAGTTGTAGAATTTTTATACGAAGCAAATATTGTTAAAAGTGGATTTTTTTATTGCTTTATTTACTTATTTCTTTACAAAATCGGTTGTCATCCATAGAGTAGAGCACGTACTTTAATTCTGTGAAAGATTTTTTCAAATCCAAAAAGCCAATAAAACGTTAAGCGAAAAGTACGATTGTCGGTATTACAGACGGCTTTAGGATCCCCTTAATCGTATCATTTTGATACGTCGATCATGAGATCTAGCAATTTGTGTAGCAATATGGCCTGTTCCGTGTACAAATTTTAGTAATTGACCATTTATATTTTCATATTCGAAACATGAAAATGTCCATAATGGTCCAAGTTTTCTTACACAATCCGGTAAATGAAGTAATTGATGTACATTAATTGAGCAGAACTTTAAACCATATAAAGTTTCAAATTGTCTAACAAATTTGTTTAAAAAATCCTCAGCTACATCTATCATAAATGGCGTAATTTTTTCAGAATTAAGTAGAGTTATTGCTGTCACTAAAAGAAGGTAATGCTCAAAATAATCTTGTCTCATCACACCTTCAAGTACAGGAATGGAATAAAAAAAGCACCACATTTTTAATTCTGATACTTTCCAATGAATTAGCTCATCGACAGACCGTATCATGCGGTGTACACATTTTGGCGGTTTTATTAATTTACTATTTATGATATCTTTAACTACATATAGTGAAAAAGGTTCCGCATTATATTTGGGATCAAACATTAAACTTAATAATTTTTTAATAACACCTCCTCAACTGCATGCATCCTATCAATTCCCATTCCTTTAATAAAATTAGGCATTAATACTGAAAGCATTGTCGGACCTCTACTACCCATTATGGGATTTTCTGGTGTAGCTTCATTAGCCCAATTAATACATTCTTGTAACGTTCTAAATATTACATTATTTACATAGGGATAAACATGAATCGATCCTCTCGGAAAAAGTGCCAAATTTTCACCTTTGACACAACATGTAGGACAACCATAATAACCGTTGAATTGTATAAAATTCATAAATTGATTTTTTGCAAGAAGATCAGCAGTACCTATTAATAGAATTCCTTTCATTAAGATTGGATTATTTTCTTCTGGTAAAAAGACTTGTATACCTTGAGCTATTTGTTCTAATTCTGGACGTAATTTATACAGAAATAAATTAACAACAGGCTTTTTTTCCCAAACCATAGTCCAAGTAATAGAGTATTTTCTAATCTTTTTCGGTCTTTAAAAGGTAATTCATTAATACTTAAATAAATAGGCCACATGCTAATTTGGCTAGATTTAAAAATTGGTACTCCATCGGTGTATCAACTTAAAGAAAAATTATGAGGATTTTTCAGAAAACCATTATCCATCCAATGTCTGTATATAGACCCATTATATATATCTGATATATCATTTTGATTTACAGGTCTTTGAAATCGTCCTTGTAAATTATTATAAAATCCAACTCGACTTAACATGTCTTTTAAATGTTTGATAACAGGCATTTGAATAAAATAAGAAGTTTTTGGTTTTGTACATAATGGACAAATATCATTGACATCTCTCAATTCGCGATCACATGTGTCACAATAATGTTTTTTTTTATATTGATTTTCTTAAGAGAAAAGAATTTTTTAAATTTAAAAATAGAATTTTTTTAAAACCTTGAGCTGGACAATGTAAATTGATGACATTTATTATGTCAACAAGACATGACATATTAAGATTATGACGAAGACCAAGTGTCAAAATTAACAGCATACTCTGTGAGATATTTAAGAGAGCACCAAAATATAAACGTTCATAGCCATGTTCAATGTCATGATGATCGTTTCCTATTCCTCTATCAATATGTTCCTCTTCTTCTTCCTCCTCACTTTCTTGTTCCTCACTTTCTTCCTCCTCATTTTCTTCCTCCTCACTTTCTTCCTCCTCACTTTCTTCCTCTATTGCTTCCTCTTCTTCTTCTGTATTATTTGTTTCTTCTTCAATATCATCTTTTTCTTCGACTTTTGCTTCTTCCTCATTCTCATTAAATGTTATATTCCTAAAAAGCGATATGATATTCATATAATGATATATCAAGTTTACAAATATATTTAAAATTTAGATCTGAAATATATTTTTAAATCATAAATTGTATAAGTATGTGATAATTTGTTACATAGTATATTTTACGTAGTGCTTTTAATATATAACTAAATAACATTATTATAATTTTCGAGATTATTGTGTGACTAAAGAAAATAAACAATACTCACATTTGATTTGGAAACTCCGGTTCTAAATCATCATTTGCTTCATTATTGTCATTTGCACTTGTTAAGAACTCATTTAAACGTTTATATTTTTGAGTTTTCTTTTGTAACAATGCGCCCCGCAATACGCATTGTTCCGGCCGAACAACCAGCCGCGACCGCCCGGCCGACCACCCGCCGGGCGACGAACGGGCACGGCGTGCCCACTTTTTAAACATACGCAATTAGGAAGTCCGCGAACGAACTTACAGCGGCAAACGCAGTGTTGGGCATTATTTAGATAAAACTTTATTTAGATAAGAGTGAAAATAAAATTTTATGCGATAAAATTTTATTCGTTACTTGTAAATAAGGATTTATTCGAATAAATTTTTATCTGCAAGTTAGAAATACAATTTTATTTGAGTAATTTTTTATCCGAATAAAATATTGTTCGAATAAAAAAGTATTCATGACTGGCGAATAATTTTTTATTCGGACAATATTTTATTCGTAAATCACGGATAAAAAATTATTCGAATAAAATTGTATTTCTGACTTGCAGATAAAAATTTATTCGAATAAATTCTTATGTACAAGTAAGGAATAAAATTTTATTGCATAAAATTTCAGTAGAATATAAGGCTATAAGATTAAAAAACAAGGAAAACTCAAAGAAATAGCTAGTTTTAAGTCGTTGGAGTTTTTTTGAAAGCTCAAACATTGATCTTGGCTACGATACAAGGAGAGAAATTTTTTTCGTTAGAACTTTTTCTTTTTACATTTATTGCTCTGTATAACACTATAAAAGAAAAATACATATAAATAATACTTGAAAAACGTAGTTTTTGTGTCTATAACAAATTAAAAAAAAAATTAATTGCAAAAAAACAAAAAAGTAAAATAAAAATGTTTCCACATCTTCGATTGACCTCGGTCAATAACTCATGAGCCGGTCAATGAGGTGAATGAGGCTGGTTTATGACGTATTGCGTGTGGGTCTAGTATAATAAACTTATAAAATAAGTTTACATATGCTTATATGTGAATACAATATAATGTAAGTATAATTAACAATCATCTTTTTGTTAACGTTACGAAAATACATTATCTTAAATCACAGCATTATAATTGCATCTATTATTGCCACTTTCATTGGGCAGTGGACCACACGATATTGCAGCTCTCAATGTAACAAAAATATAATAATTCTTACTCGTTTACATAAGATTTAGAATAATTTCCCTTCAAAACAACTTTCATTTCGAACATTTTATCTGACAGCTTACTACTTTTTGGAACATTTGTCATGGTAGCGTAGGAAAATAATCGTTCAACGGGGGCAGAGGACGGCAGTGGTGTATTATAACGCACAAATACTTTTTTTATTGCCGGATAAGATTTGAGCATTGAAACTTCTCGAATACTGTCACTTAAATACTTTGAAACTATCATATCTATCGTACATGAATCTCCGTAAGCTGCTGATTGTGATTCCATCGCAAAATCAAAATAATCATCTAACGGATCCGTTTCTTTTTCGGAAACTTCACAATTACTCTCTGCTGCAACTGCTTTTTTAAAAAGTGATAGTATCTGAGCTGATTCAAGGCCAATGCATGACAGCCATCGATTTCTGAACCTTGGATATGACAATGTGGCAATTGCAGCATTCTGTGCTGATACCGCAGACATGTCAAAGAAATCTTTAAATCGTCTTTCGACACTTTCCAAAAGAGCATCCGATAGTGGTCTACAATATTTCAACTCCTTGTTTTGTAAAGCTTGTAATTTTTTACGTAATGCGAAAAGGCAAGGGAGAACAATTCCGTAATATACATTATTTTCCCCTTGCAGAATATCGAGAGCTTCAGCCACAGGAGCGACACATGACAGATGTTCCTCAATGTAAATAAAATCAGTCTCCTTTAAAGTATTCTTGATATTGAGCGCTCGACTTAGCTGAGGACACTTTTCACGAATTTTTACAATTTGGCGCAGAGAATCATACAATGAATTCCACCTAGTTTCACCTGGCCTGCTCAACGTGTGACCTAATATGTCCATTAGTATTTCTGCAGACTTTGGACGTCCGACGAATCTCCATAACACCGTACATTTGGCCATTGCCTGTTCATGCACTGATAATAGCGATGGAAAGCTGTTGATAGCTTTTATGGCATCGCTCGTGACACAAAGATTGAGCGTATGTGCACAACACCTGAGATGTTGCGGCAGAGGCTTATTTGGCTCTAAAGCACATTCTTCATCAGGATCTAGAAATTGTAATGTTATGCATACATATTTATACCTGATGTTCAGAAAAAGCTGGGATACCGTCACGTTCGGACGCGTTATCCCGAGCCCTTGTAATTACGAGCCTTACATTAAAGAGAAGTTCCTTTTCAATATAAACGAGGTCTTTCTTCCTTGTGTGACTGTCGGAGTGCGCGCCGCGAGTGTGTGTTAGTGTGAGACCCGGCGAGCGCAACATTTTGGGGGCTCGTCCGGGATTGAAGAAGGACGAGCTGCGTTTAAGGACTGTGACCTCGACCGCTTCCACAAGGAAACGACTCCGAACAAGGAACACGAGACGAGCGCAGTGTCCCTAACAGGATGGCGACCGTACACTCCCCGCCGAGAACCCGTTCGCAAGCCGCGGCGTCGGCAGGAACGGAGGCGGGTGCCTCGTCCCATCCGCAGGATGTGGGGCCGGAGATGATAACGCTGCAGGCGGTGATGCAGGAGATCCGCGAGATGCGCGCAGAACGCATGCAGAGAGAGGAGGAGTTCGCGGCGATGGTGCAGCAGCGCGACGACGAACTTCGCCGAATTCGGGAGAGGATCTCACAGCTAAGTCCCTCCAATAATTTTGCTTTGACCGAAAACGCGAGTGACGCGGCGCGAATGACGGCCGCGAGTATGGATGCATCCGGGGACGGCATTTCTCGTGGAATTAAACTGAAGCCCGATACTTACGACGGGACCGCGCCGTTACGCGAGTTTCTTTCGCAGTTCTCGCTCATCGCCGTCGCGAATAAGTGGAGTGAGACGGAAAAAGCCGTCGTTTTGGCATCGTGTTTACGTGGGAAAGCGCGTTCGTTGCTCGATTCTTTCGCCGACGGAATTGAATCCCTTTCTTACGCGGAATTAAAAGCAAAATTAGAGCTGCGTTTTGGGGAGAGCGAACTCGTACAGAATTATTATCTCCAATTCACTAATCGGAGACAGCGTCCGGGCGAAGATTTCGCAACGTTGGGCGCGGATTTAGAGAGGCTTTCGCAGAAGGCATATCCTGAGTGCTCTCACGAGGTTCGCGATAAAATAGCGAGCTCACAATTCGTCGCCGCGTTGTCCGACGGCTTCGTGAAGCGCACCCTTCAGGTCGAGGGAGTAGCGTCTCTCAGGTTAGCGATCGAGCGTTCGAAGACGCTCAATTTTATTAGTCAAAATTGCTTTTCGGGAAAAAGAGAAGTTACGCCGAGAGATTCTCTTTCCGGTCAAAAAGAAATTTCGGAAACGGAGAAACCCTTTGAAGGACAAAGGGGAAATGAACTCCGGAAAACAAAGGAGTGTTGGGAATGTGGGGCAATTGGGCACTTCCGTTTTGAGTGTCCCGCGCAGAAGCAAGAAAACTGAGCCCGTACTTTAATTATTTTTAGGAGTTACTTGTTTTCTGTTCGATTTTTCTGCGTTTAAAATGTTGTGTTGCAGATTTTATCATCGGTCTGAAGGCATGGCGGCAAGGGAACCGACAGAAGTTTCTCCTGAGGAATCTTTCTGGACTGCCTTTCTCACGGTTTTTGACCGTGGTTTTCCCGTGAGACTGAGGGCGAATGCCGAGGCAGGGGACAGAGTGCTCTCAGAGCGATGGGTCCACGAAAGCTATCCCCCTCTGATCCCGAAGAAAGAAGACTCAAGCGCGCAAGACTCAAGAGGGAAGAGGAGCGCCGGCAGCGAGACTCGGGGGACAAGCAGGATCTTCGCGTAGAGCCTGGCCAGCTCTATAAGAAGAAGCTTGGAGGAAACCCGCAGTGGAGGCTATGGACGGAGCCCGGTAACCTGTGGCAGCAGCCCAGGGTAGGGCAGGAAACCGTCCAAGGAGCAACATCAAGGAGCAAACTGCCTCTCTGATTGTCGGGACGACAATCTTGAAGAAGGGGGGCAGTGTTGCGTGCGCGCCGCCCGGTATACTCCTCTGACTCCGAGCTGAAGCGCGCAACGAGCCGACTGTCCGTCAAGATGCGAATCGTCCCTAGTTACGCCTGTTTATATATATTGATTGCTTGATGCTCAATTTAATATTGATAATATACATATATAAATCGAATCGTAATATAATTAATTTTGGCTTTATTTTAGTAATAGTGCAGGTGCAGCATTAATTTTAAACTGGTGAAAAAAATATTACCCATCGGAATTGATTGAAAATCCTCATCATCGCTTTCTTCATCTGCTGATGTATCTGAAAATTCATTATTTTCACCATCAACAGCATCAACGTCCCTTTGAAAGTTACAAAGTTTTACACCAAAAACCCTGAAAGCTTTAGCAAAGTTACTGGCATTATCAGTGACAGTGGCTAATATTTTTGACGAATCTAAACCAAACTCGGAATGAATATCGCATAACATCTCAGTAATCCTATCGAAGCTATGTGTTCCTTGGAATCTCCGGCAGGCCAAAACTGCAGATTGTCTCTTTAACGAATTAATGTTAATCCAGTGTGCAGTTACTCCTAAAAAACTTCTTTTCTTAGAAGACCACACATCAGCTGTGGTACAAATATATTGCGCTTCTTCAGTTAAAATTTTTTAAATAGATTTGATATTGCTTTCATACAAATCTTTTATTCTTCTACCAAGAGAGCGTCGACTTAGTACCGTTATTGGTTTTCCGCGGGCTTTAACTTGAAGATGATCAAATATAGCTTGGAAATAAGGATCATCTACTATCCTTAATGGGGTCATAGAGTGAACAACGAATTGTGTTATATCTTCGTCCAATTGTTCCTGTAAGCCCAGTTTGCGTTTCTTGCGAGATGCAAGTTGATTTTCATCAGAACAGTCCGATGCAGATAATTTGGCTCGTTTTTCTTTGCAATATTTTTCATATTCCTTCACCAAATTACTGTCGTGCCTTCGTTTCAGGTGTGATTTGAAATTGGATGTCGATGTTAATGCACCTTTTACTTCAACAATCTTTGGTAAGCATGCTACACATGTAGCCACTACGTCGTTGGTTTTCAAGGAATTTTTTCCCTGTACAATTTTGAAATACTTTCCATCTAAGATTGCCATGTTCGAAGTGATTGTATTCACTGAAGGTGAATCTCTGCTATTTTCGGTATTATCCGCATCATCATTTTCGTTTTCAGACTGTTTCATCTGCGAGGACGTTGTCTGAGAGTCAGGTACAGTGTTTGTTCCAGATTCAGCCATGCTAACTGAAACAATGTATAATGTAAAAAGTAAGCAAAATATATATGTGGTATTACACGTCAAACTGTGTAAACCTAATCCTCTGGGATTTGATCCACAATCAAATTTAAATATCTTACCTTGGATTGATTAGTTGACTATGTTACGAATGAGACACATACGAATGAAATTTTATTCGAATGATATTTTATTCGAATAATTTATTCTTAATTCGTTATTCGAATGAAAATGTGCCCAACTCTGGGCAAACGTCTCGGAGCACCGAACGGCACCGACGACAACCGAGAACCGCCGAACGCAATCGCGGCGTCAGGACGCCGTAATATCCGACCGCTCCGCCGCACCATCTCGGCGCTCGCGATTGCCAACGCCGTTACCCCCACGCCGTAACGCCGTCGCGACGGGTATATAAAGAAGCGTTTGCTAACGCTAAAGCGATTCTGCGACCGACCAGATCACCGATCCGACCGATCCCGAACTTCCGCATCCGCTAGCCAAACGAGGGTAGAGAGTTACTCTGCCTTCCCCGAGTGTGTCTCGGCAAACGACCAGCTTCCTCGTCCTCGAGATTATCCGGACGGGGGTAGAGTGCTTCTCTGCCTCTAACGAGCGTTTCTCGCCGGATAATTCCTTCGACACGCGACGCCTGCCACAGGGAGTAGAGTATTTACTCTGCCTCCACCGAGCGCTTCTCAGTGGACGGTGGGTAATCCTCCTGCCTGTCCCGCGGCATCCGCGCGCCTCTTCGCCGAACACCGCCTTCGCCCCGCGGCGCCCACGGGAGTAGTCTTTACTCTGCCTCCACCGAGCGCTTCTTGGTGGACCGCCCGCGCTTGGGTAATCCTTACGCCTTTCCCGCGGAATCCGCGCAATTCACCGCCGCCGCGCGCCATTTATACGCGCTCCGATTCGAGGTACCGGCTCCGCCCGGACCGATATGCTGTCACGCGAATCGTCCCGCGAGATTTGTAATCGCATTCTCGCGCCGCGCCGATTCATCCCTCGCGACGCCGTCCACCGCGAACCGTTACCACGTTGCACGTCTCGAAGAGACATTACCTCGCGAGCATTTATTACTTCGCGTACCTACATCACCTCGGCAGTTGTATACCGCGAGCACTTTATGTACCTGCGCATGCCTCGCGACTCGATTCCTCGCGAGCACATGTGATATTAGAATAAACGTTCTGTTTTGTTATCCTAACGATACGCTTTATTTTGCCGGCTCACACCTCGCATCTGTTCCTCCGCGCCTCCTTCGAACCCAGCCACGCCGCGAGCTAGATCCGCGTATCGAAGACAGGTTGTTTCATGAAATGAACATTCTTGAAATGATTTAATTCTTGAAATGATTTTCTAGACATTTTATCTTTAGACACGAAACAAGTATTCTCATTTAGCAAGAATAATGGAAAGAGTATTGTGATCTCCAACGAGTGGAAATTGAGGTTATGTTTCACTTGGCAAATCACTGCAGATGGAAGACCGGGCTTCCCTGAGCAATGGTAGAGGGGATATACGCACCCAATAAAGAGGCGCGTACATGCCACTCACTGCGCACATGTACGCGGCTCTTCATTGGGTGCGTATATCCCTTCCACCATTCTTTATGGAAACCCGGTCTTCCACTTGGCAATTGGCATTACTGTTGGCGATTGCAACGGAAATCTCGTGACGCTCGTATTGTCGCCGCCATTTTCTTCAAAGAAACCGAACGGAAAATCCTGCCCGACACAGGTCTGCCGTATGCTAAAGCCGGAAGTTAGCGATCTAATTCTAGTATTTCGGGGATTCACACGTCTTTATGTTACGCAGTTTATAGCAGAAGGTGTTAATTGTACGTTTGTATTTCATTCGTACAATATCTCTTACTCAAACTGTGAATTTATCTGTGAAATAAATAATGCCACCAGTGAAGAAACAATTTGCCTTGATATGGTGGATAAAAAGTGGCCTGAAGGATATAATTCCTTTATCCACCATACCGAAGAGTAAACAAAAAGTAAACTCGATTGTGAGTCTAACATGGAAAGATTTCCGGACACAGGAAGAAACAAAATCAGTAGCTAGAGTACTAGCAAATCACATCCGTTTTACGTTAATACATCTATCTGTGGCATATGTAGATCGACATACAAATTTAATCGAATATTTTGTACAATAAATCTATTTATCGGCGAAGTCTGTACTTTAAGGAACCATCGTAACCATGGCAACCATCGTAAAATATGGATTTTTCCCTGCAATAGTTTCTTAAAGTACAGACTTCACCCTTTAAAATGTGCTATGTGGGCTGGTTACCCGGGCTTCGCCCGGGCGTCGTTTTTCTTCAAACTATTTCATTTATTCAGAAAATTATTAAAAGATGAGTATTATTATTAAAAAAATGTTGTTCATTAATACTTATTATTAAAATATATTAAATAAAGGGGTTTCCGATTTTTGATTAAAAAAATGTACTTGATTTAAAAAAAATGTACGTTGAAAGACGGTCAGGATTTTTATATATAAAAAATATATAATAAATTTATATATAATATTTTTATATAAAAAGCATTTATTTTTTTTGGCCTTTGCATAGCACTCCTCAGAAAGTTCTACCCCTGTTCCTACGAAATTTGAAAAATTTCTGATACCGGTGTCCAGAAAGATCGGTAACGAAAAATGTACCCCTACTTACATATACAATTCTTTGCGATTCGGTTAATTAATTCTCGAAAAATTGAAAAAATTTCGGTATCAGTTTCCAAAAAAATCGATAACGAAAAATTCGTCAAAAAATAAAAGAAATAACTGAGTCTTAGCTACTTCAGGACCGCCATATCAGACCCGCTATTTTGAAAATTGATCATTGCGTTAACCATCGTTAGGAGACCCAATAATTATCATCTGAACTCATAATAAGCTTCATAACGCGAAATCTCTTTCTCAAGTTTTTATTTACCTTATAAGTTGCTAGTTTTATTGTCAATCTTTAGGTGCTTACAACGTGACATTTTATGAACAAAAAAGATTATATAGTCACTGGCAAGACTGGCAAAGAATTGAGTTAGAGCTGAATAAAAAATTATATTCAATATTCCGTTGCTAGTCTAGGACTCTCGAAATAGCGTTAACCTCTCGCTGTCAGTGCTTTGCGCTAGCCTTTGCATCAGCGCTTTCGGTCATCCCGGAGTTGAAATGAAAAATTTTAAGGGTACGGCGCAACTGAACAGAAATAACGCAACACCTACCTACAGCGCGACGCCTATACCACATATCATCTCGTCTTGCCAAAAATCTAATAATGGTATCATAATAAAAATACACATGGATGTATTTGGCATTTGACGCTCTTAAATTTGCGTTGGAAAAATTGTTATATTTGGCAAAAATAATAGGTGGGGGTGGGGTTAAATTAAAAAATGTGACAAATTTGAAAAATCTGATTACGCCATTGTAAAGAGCACAAAAAGCCATAAACATTTCGTACAAATGTTTTGTCGTTCCGCCTTATATTTTCAAAGATATTCGCTAAAAACTATAAAATCCGTTATTTTCAAGGGGTTGTTTCAACCCCTAAACGTCGAGATACGCAGCTAAAAAAAACACGTGTCTAATGTTTTTTGATGCTCTATAACATATCCAAATCGGTCGTTATTTTCAAGGGGTTGTTTCAACCCCTAAACGTCGAGATACGCAGCTAAAAAAAGGTTGTTTCAACCCCTAAACGTCGAGATACGCAGCTAAAAAAAAACACGTGTCTAATGTTTTTTGATGCTCAACAACATATCCAAAGGGCATCCAAATCGGTCGTTATTTTTTAGGGATTTTTTCAACCAATAAACGTCGAGATACGCAGAAAAAAAAATACGAGTCTAATATTTTTTGATGCTCAACAACATATCCAAAGCGCATCCAAATCGGGTAGGGACACTTCCGACCGTTCCCTTGTCAGTCAAAAATTTTCTGATAAATTAATACATGTTTTTCATAAACGACGTAGTTAACTCTAATATTTACGTTGTGCGAGGATTTACGCCGCAAAAGTCATAAAAAGTAGAAGGAATGAAGGTAATTTACTCGCAATCACTCTGTTATGTATCTTTAATATTGTCATATTAATATTATGTTTGTAATTTCAGTTCTTTACTGTTAAGATACAATTTCACGTGCTGCTAAAACAAGCAATTCAAACGACAGATTTGTTGCTCGTATATATATACACTATATATACACTATATATACTATACTATATATACACACACACACACACACACACATATATATATTGTATAAAACTGTAAACAAGTTCAGCCAGTTCATCCACGGAAAACAGACCCAAAATATCTCTTTTATGACTAAGGTATTTTTCCAACAGTTTTATTTAAATCAAACAATCGCAGATTGAGAAGTATGATTTTATATAATCATATATCTACTATAATAATATAAATTAACCCTAATCCCTCCAACCATTCACTTTTGTGTTCCACCTGTTTCTAACGATTGTTCCGGAAAACCAATGGCCGTTGAAAAACCCTCCCACCCATAAAAAAAGGTATAATACGAAACATCATGTAGAAATTTTAAAGCCCTAGCTTATTTATGTTCGGAAACAGACATCATAATCATGTTGGGACACGAAAATACATCGTTTGAGGATAATGTCAATTTTGTGTTTTAATAAGTGAATTTTTTGCTTTATTTCTGTTAAAATGAATTTTTTTAGAATTTTAGCGTATTTAAAATATTTTTTTTGTTTAAAAAAAATTAACATTCCACCGAAGAGAGAGACTATTATATCTATGAGGTAGGCGGATGAAGTAAAGAGGTGCTATGATTATTTGAAAAAAAAAATTTTTTTTGTGTAATTCTAAGCCTATTGAAATAATTTCTAAAGAGTTCTAAACATTGGCAATCTTGTAAAATTTTTAAATCAATTAATAACGCCTGAAAGTTATGAATTAATCCAGAATAGGATGAGACGCTGTACGAATCTCGGAGTTCTGGCTTTTTAAAAATATTTGTTGTCTAGTTCTAAGCATACTTAAGCAATTTCCAAAGAGTTCCGAGCTTTGGCAATATTGTATAATTTTTATATAAATTAATAACAATAGAAAACACACGAGGAGATAGGGCTTATATGAATTATGTTATGTAAGTCAGAACTCCAATATTTCGTACAGTGTCTCACCCATATGCACATAAATGCGTCTTTCTTGGGCGCTAAAAATTATTTTAAAAAATGAATAATATTGCTTATCGTCAGAACTTTTTAGAAAACGTTAGAACACGTACAGAAGTACACGAGAATTATACTGAAACTATAACTAACATAACTTTCTAAAATCGGCTAACATCTCACTTTATTCTGGATAAATTCCTTACTTTTAAGCGTTATAAATTTATTTAAAAATTATACAACATTTCCAATGCCCCGAACTCTTTAGAAATTGCTTTAGTATACTTAGAACTATTCGAAAAAATTTTATATAAGCCAGAAATAACACTACTGCACGATAAAATATGTGGATTTATTCTCACAGAGTTCGAGAGAACGTAGGTACGATAATGCAAGAGTGCTAGAACTGATAGAGCAAATCTTAAAGAATTATATATGAAATAATGGTAAAAAAGATTAAAGAATTATATATGAAATAGAGGTTGAAAAAACTGAAAAATATAATAAAATTAGAAATAACCCAATATTTCAAAGTTACAGCAACTACGAACATTTCTAAAAAAAAAAACGCTACGTTACGTCGCAAAACTACCGGTGTTTAAAAAAATTCTATCTCTGCTCCATTTGGTCGTACAGACTTGAATCAAAAACGAAATTGTGCGGAATTTTGTAAGCTACAATTTTTATATCTACATAAATTTCCGTAAAGTTCATATTTTCCGAGTTATTTGCGAAAAACTGGTTTTTTAGACCTTTTGGACCCTCCCCTGCCCGCAACGTAGCGTCTACACATGGGGACTTTTAATATGTTAAATAGTACCCTAAAACAGGCCTGTTTACAAAGTTTCAGCCCTGTTCGAATTATTTCCTCCAAATCGACAAATTTCGAGTCATTTTACTGGGCTATAAATTTTCTTCAAAAGTAGAGAATACCTTATTCACTGCTTTCAATGTTTTGTTTTGAAAAAAGTGAGATATTTAATAAAAAAAGAAATCACCCTTCTAATAAAAAATTCGAATTTAGTTAGGCTACTTATGACCTCTCGAAACATTCCCAAGCGATTCAAGCAACAGATTTGTTGCTTGTAGTACAACAGCTATTATTTTGTAGTTTGAATTATTTTAACAACGAAGCATATTGTTAAACCGCTCAAACATTGATGCTACTGCCATATTGATCGTGTGTACCAATAAAGACATATAATCTTCTTAAGATTCACCAAACTGAATAACACTAAACATGCATTTACGCGATGAAAATGTATTTGAATGAAATGAAGATGAAGTATATAATTATATACTTTATATTAAGTATATATTACATAAAAGCAGAACACGATTGTCCTCAAGGATATTCTCAATATCAGATTAATGTGAATAAATATTTTTATTCCATGTGTGGTATGTAAATTTAGTGTAAATAAATAACTATTATTTATTTAAAAATGTTCTATAATATCTTGTAACAATTTGTAAAAGATGGAAGTAGTATATTGAAACAAATTCTGGTATTCATAATATCTTTGAAGGCATCGTGTTTTGCTATAAAATCTGCGTTACATATGGTTTCGTACAGTCCACACTTCATAAAACTCATGAATACCTATAAAACATAATTTTTTAATCTAAAAATTCATATAAAAGATATTACAATAGTTATTTCAATTAAACAATTTATTTTCTGTCTAATATACTTAATTACTTGATCTTCATTTCTTTTTAATACATTTTCCTCCCTTAAATGCATCTTTATAAATAAATAAATAAATTTTTATTACCCGGTAAAATTTATGTTTATCTATTTCTTTCAATGCAGATTAATTTCAATTTCAAGTTAAGTTTTTATATTTTTCTAATTCTTCGGACTAGAAAAAGATGAAATGTAAAGTAAACCAAGATTATTATGTCTTTCTTGGTACACACGATCAAATTCAAAAAACTCGAAATGTTTGCGAACTACGAATGTATTTTCGGTTTAATAATCTTTTTATCTTATAAATACCTTATTTTCCTTATCTCAATTTCTGTCTAATAATTATCTTTTCCTTTATCTCCTTCATCTAACGTTTGAAGAATCTTTTCGCCGCAAAATAAACGTTTTTTCTTTTCGTCTCTCTCTTTCTCTGCTAGTGAAAAAACATAGATTTTTATATTATTATATGTACGCATATTATAACCACGAGATTGAGAGAGCGCTAAGTACAATAATGCAACAGTACGAGAGAATGAGCGAACGAGAGAACGAGAAAGCGAGAGAGAGAGAGAGAGAGAAGAGAGAGAGAGAGAGAGAGAGAGAGAGAGAGAGAGAGAGAGAGAGAGAGAGAGAGAGAGAGAGAGAGAGAGAGAGAGAGAGCGAAAAAGCATGAATGCGAGAGAGTGAGATTGCGAAAGAACGAGAAAGCTAGATATAAAATATTTCATTTTAATCAATGTACCTTAATTTTTCCGCAAAAATGTGACCTTCCCAGTTTACAATCTACCTCCGCCTATCAATCATACGTTAAGAATTCTCTTTTGCTTTTAACCTTTGTGGACAATCCTGTCGCATATTCCGGCGTTTTTGATAATCGATTAATCGTTAATTTGACAAATTTCATATTTGAAAAGACATCGAAGCATGGGATTAAAGATATGTAGCCAATTTCAGCCAGAACCTAACTATGAAAAGGATTGCTATACAATAGAAGAAACGTTTAGTTCATTTATTTTTGTACGAAAAATATTTCCACTCTAGAAATAAAAGATCTGATTCTAATTTGGTAATAAAATTATTATCAGTGATTGTCCGGTACAATCTGCAAAAATAAAGATTTTTATTTGATATCTTTCAACTAATATTATCTTACTTGTATATACCTTACTCAATGCTTTATCATATTTGTGATATCTATCTAGTCATCGATAAAGTATGTTTATAATCATAAATCTTTATCATATCCGGCCAATAGCTTATTGACAAATATTGGATTCCTTTTTCTAAGATCGGTTAGATTTCTCTTTGAAAAACACAAAAGTACATCGGAATATTCCTCACAATTAATGTATTCTCTGGAAAAAAGATTATATATAATTGTATATAATTATATATAATGCAATTATATATGAATTTTATCTCTATATGATCATATATAATTATATATAATCATATATAATCATATATATGAACATATATAATGATATTATATATATATGTAAATATATATAATCATATAAGACCATATATAGTCAATATATATTAAAAAAGAACTGTTAACTTCAATTTTTTTTAATTTTGAATTTTTTTAAAAATGTCCGTGGTTGCTCTAACTTTTGTTCATAAAGTTTCATTAAAATTCGTCCAGGAACGAATGGCTAAACGAACACCCTGCGCCCTCCCCCCCCCCCCGCTCTCGCTCACCCTCTTGCCTCATCCAGCTTACTCTCCGAAACAAATTACCTCTGTAGGCATTCAAACTATCGAAAGCTATTACGCGGCTTTTATATACTATCATTAACACTACTAACTATCTTACTCAATGCTTTACCATATTTGTGATATCTGTCTAATAATCGATAAAGTATGTTTATAATCATGAATCTTTATCATATTTGGCCAATAGCTTATTGATAAATATTAGAGTCTTGTTTCTAAGATCGGCTAGATTTCTGTTTGAAAAACACAAAAGTACAGCGGAATATTTCTCACAATGTATTCTCTGGGAAAAAAGATTATATATAATTGTATATAATTATATATATAATGCAATTATATATAAATTTTATCTCTATATGATCATATATAATTATATATAATCATATATAATCATATATGAACATATATAATGATGTTATATATATGTAAATATATATAAACATATAAGAACATATATAATCAATATATATTAAACATTACAATCACCGATAGCAATATTGGTGTATCCCGCGAACATCAGACCGAGCGAGTATAAACAAAAACAATCTATCTATATTACTCGAATATTGTGTCAATCACAGCCATCGAAACAATTAAAAAAATTATGGAAAAAGAATATAAAACGGGCGAGAAGAGATTTGGAGAAAGGAGTTCGCGAAAGGGTACGAAGAGAAAGAAACCAAGAAAGTGTGGTAGAGGAAGAGGAAAGTATAGAACGACGGAGTAGGGAGGTTGAAAAGGAAAAAAGGAGAAAGGAAAGGTTAGTTATTTAATCAATAGAATATCATTCAAGGAGGATTGTATTGAATTTGACGATGATCGGTAATATTAGGATATTTATTCAATCGTGGTGCTCGTATCATGAGATACTCAGGGTACTCCTGGGTTGCTAGAGTATGAAACTTATTGTATATTGCAATACTATATTAATTTGAAGATTTATACAAATTTATAAGACTGTGCTGACCTTGATTTGAGAGGAAAGGGTGAAGGGGAAAGATTAGGTACAATATTGGGTTTACGATTGTTGCAAATATGCTTTTCCATTACATTTGTCTTTCCAAAACTTTAAAGAAATGTATTTTGATGTATTTAATTGATGTATTTTACACTTTATTAGCAAATTCCCAGGGTATCTCACATTATAGGAGCACACTTTTTCGATTTTTTCGAAAGCTTTCGAAATTTTTTATTTTACATTTTTCTAATTTTCAAATAATTTTTGTTAATATATTTCAATATGCAAAACTTAATATTTCACAGTTTTGTCCAATTAATAAGGGAAAGAGAACGAAAAAGGAAACAAAAAGATCGTGAAAGAGAACGGAGAGAGAGAGAGCGAGAAAGTGTGGAAGAGGAAGAGAAAAGTGAAGATCGAGAACGAAGTATAGAGGCAGAAGAGGAAAGAGAAAAAAGAAAACGAGAAAGAGAAAGTGAGAGAAGAGATCGAGAGAAAAGAAATTTTGGAAAGAAAAACGGGAGAGAGAGGGACCGAGAAAGATGTTGGAAAACTACAAGGAAAACGAAAAAGATATAGATGATTCCGTACAATATATGTATAAACATATACAGTCTAAATAATTAAAAAAAAACTTAAATAATTAAAAAGATCATTTAATTAGTGAGTTCCTCTTTCTAATTTTAAAAAAGTGAATAATTTTTAGAACAATCCCTAAATCAACATTTCTTAACCTTATCAATATTTAGGAAGCAGTGGAGGTTGGGGAAGAGAGAAGAGAGTACGCCAGATGGTGGTTTGGGTAGCGAGAGGACGAGTAATATAGAGGAATTTGAGAGAGAGAGAGAGAGCGAGAAAGTGTGGAAGAGGAAGAGAAAAGTGAAGATCGAGAACGAAGTATAGAGGCGGAAGAGGAAAGAGAAAAAAGAAAACGAGAAGAGAACGTGAGAGAAGAGATCGAGAGAAAAGAATTTTGGAAAGAAAACGGAGAGAGAGGGACCGAGAAAGATTGGAAAACTACAAGGAAAACGAAAAAGATACAGATGATTCCGGTAAAATATATGTATAAACATATACAGTCTAAATAATTAAAAAAAACTTAATAATTAAAAAGATCATTTAATTATTTGAGTTCCTCTTTCTATTTAAAAAAAAAGTGAATAATTTTTTAGAAAATACTAAATCAACATTTCTTAACCTTATCAATATTAGGAAGCAGAGGAGGTTGGGAAGAGAGAAGAAGAGTACGCAGAGGTGGTTGGGGAGCGAGAGGAAGAGTATATAGAGGAATTTGGGGACGGATAGGACGAGGAAGAGGACGCGGAAGGGATTTGACAGATTGGGCAGAAATTTGGGGAAGAGAAGGACAAGGAGGAAATTGGGATGAAATTTGGAGAGGAAGAGGACGCAGAGGTGGTTTAAGTCGAGCCAGAGGACGCAGAGGGGGTTGGAGAACGAGAGAACCCAGAGGGGGTTGGAGAGCGAGAGGACTCAGAGCGGGCCCTGTTATTATACATTTAAATTTATAATTAAAATAAAAATTTAAAAAATCTGAAAAATTTTTCTTCTTTTCTTTATCGTTATTTCTCGTTATTAGAGAGAGAGAGAGAGAGAGAGGAGAGTATGAGAGAGAGAGAGAGGAGAGAGAGAGATGAGAGGAGAGCGAGAGAGAGAGAGAAGAGAGAGAGAAGAGGAGAGAGAGAGAATTAACCGCTTCCCCGATTCTCACCAAAGTAAATCGGTTACCCCTTCAACGATTTTGTAACGTTTTTCTTGCAACGTTTTTTCTATTTTTTTTTTTTTAGA